>CAJHZI010000089.1:125000-129447 GCA_905160935.1 Enchytraeus crypticus
TCTGCAGGTCACGACGGTTCTGAGGCTATTGGTGTTCCCAATGTAGTAATTAGTTATAGCAAGAACCGTGCGTCGCATTTCTTTGTACAAGTACTTCTAAAGAGTTGAATAATTAGAAGCAGTGTAGTAGTATGGTTTAAAATAGGTCTATGGGAATATGATGTAAAACTTAGACGGAGTAGTTTGGGGATATATTAGGATTTTTACAGTGCCTTTGACAAGACAGTGCTCTCTGTGAAAATTTACTCTGACAAGAGTGGTAGAATGCTTAGAGTAATTCTAGTTATCAATTAACGAAATTAATTACTTGTTTTATTATTATTATTATTCTTCTTATTCTTATTATTGTTCACCGTTTGCTTGTTTGTTTATTGCATTACACTTGTTGCACTATTTTGTTTTATTTAAAATATAAACATTTGAATTCACTTTCAAATGTAAAGCTAATGCGTTGTTATTAATTGGATAGACATAAACACTAAACTTGATTTCAGATTCTTTAAATAATTCTCTTTGATCTGAATGATTTTGAACCTGGTCCGAGATATTTTACTACAGAAAATAATCTCGTATGTCAGTTAGGAGACACGTATCCCTTACTCTGACAGCGTGATATTTAGTTTCTTAAGCAATAAAATGTTCTATGTTTGATCATCCGGGCCCCCCTTTGCTCCGGGCCCCTGTGGCCGGGGGGCGCGAGGGGTGCTAGCTACGGCTCTGGCCGTACAAGCAATCGTACAAGCAATTGTCCTTTCTGAAGCAGTGTTTGTTGTTATAAATAAAAGAAAAAGTTATATTGGCCGACATTTGTATTACCCCGTAGAGGCTGATGATTGCAAAACATTTCACCATTTTCTATCTTTTAGTAAGAAATACGCAGTGGTTACGATGTAATCCAAAATAAGATTTTGGAATAAGCAGAGTCGGAGGATCGAGAGGTTTAGTGGTAGGAGCTTAATTGTTATTGTTAAATAGCCTTTAAAAACAGAGCTACAATTTTTTTCTTTAAACTAGGCCTATCCTTACCGACACCCTTTTCCCTATCCCTAACCGTTTAGTAAAACTTAAAAAAGTGACTCGAGCAATAGTCGAACCCCGAATCCCATGATCTAAAGCCCAGCTCTATACCACTGAGAAACTGGGGCTTTTGTTTGAACCTAATTGAATAGATGATGTCAATATATCGTACTAGAAACTCGTAATCCTATTTAAACAAAATCTTATGCTTAAATCTTATTTTGGTTACATCCTGACCACTGCATAAGAAGTAAACAGCTTGAAATTTATTATTTTGTGCATTTAAAAACAACCTGTAAGGATAGACAATGCAAAAACTACTTTTGTTTACATACAAATTGCGTCCGTCCTTCACTTTTTTGTGTCTGTTTACATATTTCCTATTGCCTATATTGTTAAATATTGACAATTAAATCGTCATACTTTGACAGTATTTTTGTACATAATCATAAAGGAGGAGAGATATGAAAAATACTACTTATACGTAATTATTTTGTCTAGTAAAAGCCGTAATAGAAGGCAGAATGGAAAGAAATAGAGGTAGAGGCAGACCGAGATTAGGAATGTTAAATGATTTAAAAATTCACTCATATGTGGACCTATGAGTGAAGAGAAAAGCGGCAGACAGAGAAGAGTGGAGGCGTAACTACGGACCTGCCAGTAGACAGTGGTCTAAGAGAGATATATTATAATTACACATAATTATACAATAATTATCTATGATTGTACAATAGTAAATGTAATTATACACAAGATGGTATTTTCTACTCATTAATTGCTTCAAAAGTTAATAATTGTAACGATAAATGATATGAAAGACGGAGATGGGGGTTTAGAATTTAATTTTTACTATAGAATTTTGAAGCTATTAACGTGTAGTACCCCCTATATTGTGTGATACTATATTCATTATTATATAGTTCTGTATAATTATGTAAAATTTTAGTGGAATAATGTGAAAGTATAGTATAAATAGGCCTGTGTTTAATTAGTAGGCCTATTTCTAACATCACTCCTCCTTTATGATCATGTAGGTCTACGTCACTACTTTTACAGGAAATGGAAAAGTTAAAGCTGGATGCAAAGTAAATTAGATATCGAATATATTTATCGTTTACCGTTCAGTATTCTATCAGAACCTCAGGAATAGCTATTTAAAACTTTGGCGTTTCCTGACGCTCCGAGCTATAGGCCTACTCGGATATTCTAATTATGAAAGGATCCCCACAGTACATATGCACAGCTGTGAGAGGATTGTTTGATTACTCGTACACAGGTTTGATATAGTCTATACAGTAATTAAGTAATTATAGTGACGTAATATTTCAACGTTTTGGATTCAGATCAAACGTTACATTTTTTAGTTTATCTATGGTAATACGTGTAATAATAATAATAATAACAACATACATTATAGTGAAATGATCAACTATGTTGATATCTATCACTTTTAATACCACATGTTATATCCGTTAGGCAATTTAGTCCATTTTCCGTGTAGCCAGTCCAGTGAATGTCCGAGATTTTACTCGTAGAGGGTACAGTAGGCCTACGTATTTTATTTAAAGGTAGGCCCTATAGTAGTTTTCACAGAGTAAGCGCGATTCACCTGTGAAATTGTCCTTAGTTTGCAATAAAAACAATATCTAGTAGGACTAATGCACTACCAAATATCTGTTTCGTTCAAAAGAGTTTTCTTTTTGTTTAACATATCAATTTCGCATAATAAAACTGAGACAAATAGAGAAGAATTGTTTTGATTTTTTAAAGAATTTATTGTAGACATGAAGTCATTTAACTACTAATATCGTTACTCGGACTTATTTCCTGTTGTGATCTGCTAGATAGAGCACCTTGAGTGATGAAAATTTTATTTTATCTCATATTGTACATAGACCGGTCATAATTTCCGCGCTGCTCGTCGCCGCTGCCCGAAACCGCCGCCCGGCTCTGCTGCCGACGACACTGCCGACTTCGCTACCCGAAGCTGCTGCCGGCGCCTTCATTCGATGAAATTGACATCTACACTTATTTGCGATACACTTGTGCTTGTTTTACATTTAATGCAAAAATATAAGATGGAGCAGATACATTACAAAATTGTAAATCTAAGAGGCGCTATACTTTTTCGGGCATGTTTGCCTAACAACACAATTAACGAGGTGATTCTTCGGGCTAATTAGTGCTAGGTGCTCACATGACGTATTAATTGAGTGCTCCATTACTTAGGACTAATTAGTACCTCAAGCACTTAGCCTTGAAATTGTGGGCGGATTAGCCTAGATAATCTAGGACACCTCGCGACTCATAATGTACTTTGGGGACGGGGTCAAATTAGGGAGAAGGCATCAAGTATCTAACTACTATCTTTTTTTGTATAGAGATAAATATAGTCGGCAACATTTCAGCAGCGACATTTCAGCATTTGTTCTAAAGTTAAATCGATTTTGAATTTCAATTTTTTACTTTTGAATTTCATTAATTGCAGGTATCGAAATCTTCAAATGTGAATTAGACTAAATGGCTGCTTCAAGCATTATAGACGAGCAGTCAAATACGCGTGGTATGTTCTAGTTATTTTTATTGTTTTGCAATTCAAATTTTGTTTGTAATATGGGAGGCCTTTTAAGTGTTAAGTTGCTAGTTATAGGCTTCTACCTAGGCTACCTAGGTATGTATGTGTTCTGCATGTGCATGTATAGGCCTATAATGTTTACAGGTGCATACATAGGCCTATATATATACTGTATATATATTAAATGTCTATATTTGTCAATTCCCTGTCAATTTTTCGGTGGACCCTTGTTGAATTAAAGTCTCCGGTCTGCTACGCTTTACATATGTACAATGTTTTACATTCTTAACGTCTTTCCCTCTAAAATGCCTAATAGCAGGCCCATTAAGTCTTAAATTATATCCGTAAACGTTCGCTTTACCACTCTATATATCCGACTAGACTTATTGTGCCCTCTTCCATTGTGGCTGGCCTGTGACTGACATCGCTTTCGAGTGAGGAAACTGACGTTAACCTTAGCTTTACCAGCTTTTTACTATAAACATTTATCATGTTTTAAATATCTTAACTTCTTTCTCTCTAAGATTCCTAATAACAGTTCAATTCATTCTTACATTATATTTATATCCCGAAACTTATGCTTTACCCATGCATATACCCCACTACACGTAATTTGCACTATACGCGTATACAGTGTCTTAAATTCTTAACTTCTTTCCCCTAAAGTGCCTAACAAGAGGACCATTTCATTCACATATTCCACATAAAGGCTTTCTCTGCATCTCAATCTACAGTATACTTATAGTAATTTAAAATTCTATCTCTTAAATTAATAATTTGTTTATTCTTAGCAATAATTGATATGTTTTACTTCATAAATATTTATCTCTCACTCTTTTCTCTCTCTCTCTCTCT
>CAJHZI010000090.1:0-112500 GCA_905160935.1 Enchytraeus crypticus
CCCTAACCCTAACCCTAACCCTAACCCTAACCCTAACCCTAACCCTAACCCTAACCCTAACCCTAACCCTAACCCTAACCCTAACCCTAACCCTAACCCTAACCCTAACCCTAACCCTAACCCTAACCCTAACCCTAACCCTAACCTACCCCTAACCCTAACCCTAACCCTAACCCTAACCCTAACCCTAACCCTAACCCTAACCCTAACCCTAACCCTAACCCTAACCCTAACCCTAACCCTAACCCTAACCCTAACCCTAACCCTAACCCTAACCCTAACCCTAACCCTAACCCTAACCCTAACCCTAACCCTAACCCTAACCCTAACCCTAACCCTAACCCTAACCCTAACCCTAACCCTAACCCTAACCCTAACCCTAACCCTAACCCTAACCCTAACCCTAACCCTAACCCTAACCCTAACCCTAACCCTAACCCTAACCCTAACCCTAACCCTAACCCTAACCCTAACCCTAACCCTAACCCTAACCCTAACCCTAACCCTAACCCTAACCCTAACCCTAACCCTAACCCTAACCCTAACCCAACCCTAACCCTAACCCTAACCCTAACCCTAACCCTAACCCTAACCCTAACCCTAACCCTAACCCTAACCCTAACCCTAACCCTAACCCTAACCCTAACCCTAACCCTAACCCTAACCCTAACCCTAACCCTAACCCTAACCCTAACCCTAACAACCCTAACCCTAACCCTAACCCTAACCCTAACCCTAACCCTAACCCTAACCCTAACCCTAACCCTAACCCTAACCCTAACCCTAACCCTAACCCTAACCCTAACCCTAACCCTAACCCTAACCCTAACCCTAACCCTAACCCTAACCCTAACCCTAACCCTAACCCTAACCCTAACCCTAACCCTAACCCTAACCCTAACCCTAACCCTAACCCTAACCCTAACCCTAACCCTAACCCTAACCCTAACCCTAACCCTAACCCTAACCCTAACCCTAACCCTAACCCTAACCCTAACCCTAACCCTAACCCTAACCCTAACCCTAACCCTAACCCTAACCCTAACCCTAACCCTAACCCTAACCCTAACCCTAACCCTAACCCTAACCCTAACCCTAACCCTAACCCTAACCCTAACCCTAACCCTAACCCTAACCCTAACCCTAACCCTAACCCTAACCCTAACCCTAACCCTAACCCTAACCCTAACCCTAACCCTAACCCTAACCCTAACCCTAACCCTAACCCTAACCCTAACCCTAACCCCCTAACCCTAACCCTAACCCTAAACCCTAACCCTAACCCTAACCCTAACCCTAACCCTAACCCTAACCCTAACCCTAACCCTAACCCTAACCCTAACCCTAACCCTAACCCTAACCCTAACCCTAACCCTAACCCTAACCCTAACCCTAACCCTAACCCTAACCCTAACCCTAACCCTAACCCTAACCCTAACCCTAACCCTAACCCTAACCCTAACCCTAACCCTAACCCTAACCCTAACCCTAACCCTAACCCTAACCCTAACCCTAACCCTAACCCTAACCCTAACCCTAACCCTAACCCTAACCCTAACCCTAACCCTAACCCTAACCCTAACCCTAACCCTAACCCTAACCCTAACCCTAACCCTAACCAAAACCCTAAACCTAGACAAAGGACCAACACAGCAAACACTACAAGAGGAGCCCGCTCAAGAGCCCTAATCCTATATCCCATCTCACAACCACAACCATAGTCCCTAAACCAACAGCACAGACTAGTAAGTCACTAATAACAAAAACCATACACAATATCCAAAACCCAACATTAAAACTAACCCCTAAACCTAACCCGTTCATCATTAACCAAAACCATACCCCATCCCGCAACCATAGACCTTGAAACCATCACTGAGGATGAACCCCAATCTACAATGGACTGGAAAAGTCATCAAGTACGGGCGTGGGACGGAGGATGAAACAGTTGTTTGCGCCTGAAACGTGTTTGTCATCATTGACATTGCACATTTTTTTCCTAAACCTAACCCTAACCCTAACCCTAACCCTAACCTTTGGTCCTGCTATGAAATTCAGTAATGGATTAAATTCAAATCTGACTTTCTTAAATATTTGGAAATTCACCAATTCTAACGATTTTTTATTTTCCCATTCTTAAATCTTGTCATATATCTTAATCGGGGATCACATTAATATTATATTATATTATCATCATTCTATTTTCATTTATTACAAAATAATTCAAAAACATTCAAAAGCAAATTTATTTTTTATTTTCCATAGCTTTCCTTGCTGACTCTTGACATCTCAACCTATATTCTTCTTTATTTGTTTCGAAAATATCTGCCACCTCAGGTCTGAGAGGATCATCAGGATTCGGATCATCCAAAAGTATAAGAAGAGATATTAACACACTATTCAACTTATATGCTGGTGACCATTCCTTCGCTAATATATCTATACAAATCGTTCCTGATGAATTTATATTCGGATGGTATATTGGTGTCTTAAAGATTATTTTCGGTGGTTTATATGGATATTCGTTGGTAAATGTTATCATCAACTTGAATATTCCTCCTTTGTAAACACTATCCTCTGGTGCTGTTAGATATGCTTCCCATGTAAACAATTCCCCCGATACAAAAGGAACTATCCTAATATATTTCGATGTCGAGTCCTTAGGACCCTTCTCTTCTGCATTATTCTTAAGCAATTCATATTCTTTCTTTATTCTTTTGGTTGCTGCTGAATTTGCTGTGATCTCAGCCATGATTGGGGCATGTTTTTATCAATCTTATTTTCAAAAAGAATAATATTAGTCTTCAAAATAATTACAACATCCAAATCTTTGAATCCAACATGAAACCACTAATCTATATCATAGAATATACAAATGTGAATTACATTGTAATGGATATTGCATGATTGGTTTATTTCCTAAAATAAAAAAATAAAAAAGGAACCTGGAATAATATTCGATTGGATTGATGGAAAATGATGATTATGGTGAAATTTCAAATTATATAATATATAAAACAATTGGGAAAGGAGGATTTGGAAAAGTATATGAGGTAAAGAATAAAATAAATCAAAAATCATATGCATCGAAGATAGTAAATAAACAACAAATAAACAAAAAGAATTCAATCATCAATGAAATACAAGCATATACAGATCTTCAAGGATGTGAAGAAATTCCTTGGTTAATAGATTATGGAAATCATGGGAATTTGAATATCATTGTTCTTCCACTTTTCATATGTTCTTTGAAGGATTTATTGGAAAATCATCCAAAATTCTTCAATAGGAAATCAGCCACAATTATTGGTAGAAAACTTCTTAAGGCCATAGAATTTATTCATGGGAAAGGAAGACTTTATAGAGATTTCAAACCTGAGAATGTTATGGTTAGTCATACAAATAAAATATATTTGATAGATTTTCGAATGTCCAAATCATATATTGGAGAGGATGGAGATCATATTCCAGAAATACGAGGAAAGAATATGTCAGGAACAGCGTGGTATGTTTCAATAAATACACATAAAGGAATCGAACAATCCAGAAGAGATGATTTGGAAGGATTATTTTATCTTTTAATACTTCTTTATAAAACAAAATTACCATGGATGGGAATTGAAGGATGTACACCTAAAGAGAAACAAATGAAGATAGGGAAGATCAAGGAATCATTATCTGTAGAGAATTTATGTGATGGAATATTAGGAAAAGAATATCTTATAAAATTTATTCAATATGTTAAGAAGGAATTCAAAGGAATTCATTATTAATTTCTTTTTAAAATAAATAATATTTAAATGAAATTCTTTTATTTTCTCTATTATATTTGAAGAGTTTTTTCTATTTGTTCTTCAACTTCACTCATTCCTCCACTCATTTCATTAATTTTATTCATATAAAATCTTTCTATTTCTTCTTCTTCTTTCTTCAATGCTCCTATCTTTGCATCATGTTTATCGCTAAGAATCTTCATCATTTCTATACGAAGTTTCATATATCTTACTTCTCTCATAGCCCCACATACATTTTCAACATCAAATGCCTTTTTTCTATATTCATTAAAAAAATTGATTTGTTCTTGATATCAATTCATCTAAACTAGTATAGATAAGAAGTCTTTGAAGTCTTTTGAAATCATTACCTTCTTCAATCTCTATATTAATAAATCCCCATGGAAATTTCCTTCCTCTAATTGTATCTCCCTCATGATCATATACTGTTTCACTAGCAAACACTGCAAATGGCATATTCCCAATTATATCTGTGATTTCCGATGTTAAATCATCATCATTCCATTCGAATGAGTTATGAAATATAATATATCATTATCAATCAATATTTGTTTCACTTTTCCTTTCCATTCAATTAATTCTTCTTGAGTATACATATCACCCTTTGGTATCACTGGTACAAGATTACATTTTCTAGAAAGTTCATATATATTCTTTATTTCCACTTCAGTCAAAGTATCTGATGGAATAAGATAAAGACAAACATGAATTCTATTATCTTTAAATGATTTATAAATTCCTTGTTCATTATCAAAATATTCTCTATTCATTGAATCAATGTAATTCAAAACAGGATTAATATCTGAATCATGATACGTTATAGTAGATGTTCTTAAACAAATATTATTCTCAATTATTTCACTTTTAGTTATTACTATTGTATCGTCTCTTTTCTTATCTACTAATGGTGCAGCAAATATTGAATTTATTAATGTTGATGTACCTAATCCTCTTCTACCAACAACTAAAACATTCAATTCAAATCCTTTAATTATGGATTTTTCTCTTACTTGATCTGGTGCTGAAGAAAATCCAACTTTACTCCCTACATTTATTGTTCCAAGATTTTTAACAATTGTTGCTATAATCTTCATAATATTTTTTTTTGTTTAATTCAAAAATAAATAAATATTTAAATAAATGAAATTCAAACCTTGATTTCTTTCTATATTAGGAATGGATTGAATTAATACACATTCTAAATATGGAATAATATTTTGATGATATATAATTATGATTCTGGAATCTTTGATTGTATAGATAAAATGGAATTGTTTTGGACCCTTTGAATGAGATTTGAAGAAATAAAAAGATTTCAGAATGAAAGGAAATGGGCACAATTCTGTGATGGAATTAAAGAATCCATTGATTTACATCCTATAGATCAACTCATGGATATTTTCTTAGAATATGCAAGTCAAATACATCCTAAATCATCTTGTAAAATATTCCTGATATTTTCGGAGAAATTACCATTGAAAGAAGGAATAGAAATACTTACGTTTGGACAAGAAATATTGAATAATATAGTTTTATATTCTGAAGAATTTGAAATGGAGAAAATAACATTGGAAGTAAAGAAATGCTTATTTTTAGTAAATCTTAATGAATTGAAAGGAATTGAGAAAAGATTGTTTGAATGGAAAGATTTGAAGAAACCTAAGAAAGTAGATAGTATGTATTATTTCCTTGGATTCAAATTTTATGAGAAAATTCGAAATATTGAAAATGCATTTAATTATTTATTTAAATACATTGAATTATGTCCAGAAGAGAATATGATGGATATTCTTATTGAATATGCAATGTTGAGTAAAGAATTCTGTAATTTCACATCCATAACATCATTACCTCGATTTGATTCAATAGAAAATAAAATTCTTAAAGAAATATTCATATTATTCAGAGAAGGTGATATTAAAGGATTAGAGAAATATAATGATAATTCATTAAAATATTTGGAAATTATTCTGATATTGTTAAGGAGAAGATATATATAATGGCATTACTTAATTTATGTTTTATTGAAACAGAGAAGAAAATATCATTAGAAAAAATTGAAAGTTCTTTGAATATTTCAAATAAAATGAGTATTTATATCATTCTTAAATCATTTGGATTAGGTCTTATCAAAGGATGGATTGATGGAGAAAATCGAATTCTTTATTTCAATTGTTTAATTCCAAGAACATTACAAACCAATGAAATTTCAAGAATTAAAGATAAATTCAATGATTGGAATCAAAAAGTTCATGAAATCGTTTCAATGTTAAAATAATTAAAATTCTTTTAATCATCAAGTTAATTAGTCTTCTTCAAAAATTCTATATTTTTATCAATACCTCCACAAATTATCATTTCTTTATCATTAGTAACCTTCAAATTATTTATGGATCCCATTGTTTCAAAACATTTAAATTCTTCATTATTTTCTTTGGATTTCAAAATAATGCATTTATCACCACCTACAATATAATGATCATCATCATCATATAAGATTGAATATTCTTCATAGTAAAAGTAGGTTTTTCATTTAATTTATTTTCATATTTAAATATTCCTTTCTTTGTTGAACTAAATAATGAAGAATCACAGAAACACATTGAAATCACGCTTGAATCAAATGATGTTATTGTCGTTCCATAATTCCTATCATCCCAAGAATTCACAATTCCATCCATAGAACAACTAAAAATCATTCCATCCTTAAATATCACATCAGCAATAGATGAATTATGATCTTTCAATTTTGGTATACAATCCTTAATCCTGATATCCCATATCATTACATTACAATCTGCAGATCCACTGAAAATCCTGTTTTCATTTATATCGAGACATAATACAGATGAATTATGTCCATAATATTCCCTGATATATTCTCTATCAACCAAATCATAACATCTAATGATTCCATCAAGTGATGCACAAAAGATATATGGTTGATTTCTACTGAATTTAATATCTTCACAAATATATTTCTGAGGAATTGTTATTAATAATTGTTTCGTTCTAATATCTGTTATTTTCACTGTGTTCTCCATTGAGGATGAAGCAAGAAATGCATCATATGGATCTATATCTAAGGATTTAATCCAACCATTATGAATTTTCAATATTGTTTGAAGTTCATATTCCATCGGGGGAATTCAATTGAAATGATTTCATTGAAAATTATTATTAAAATGAATGAAAATGGAAATAATATGTATTTGATACGATTTTAATCGATAAAATATTTGATACAAGAATTGAATTAGTTAAACATATAAATAATTTTACTCCAAAAGGAAATGGGTATGATATTCATTTGTGATTCTTTATTATTAATATTAGAAATTAATTCATTTCTTCTTTCATTCAAAATATTATCAAGAAGATTATTCAAATATTGATAATTTGGTTCTTCTGAAAAATTCAAATTCTTAACATATTGAATAAATTTTATAAGATATTCTTTTCCTAATATTCCATCACATAAATTCTCTACAGATAATGATTCCTTGATCTTCCCTATCTTCATTTGTTTCTCTTTAGGTGTAAATCCTTCAATTCCCATCCATGGTAATTTTGTTTTATAAAGAAGTATTAAAAGATAAAATAATCCTTCCAAATCATCTCTTCTGGATTGTTCTGTTACTTTATGCGTATTTATTGAAACATACCATGCTGTTCCTCGACTCGGGTAAATTGGACATAGGCAATTTGAGGGATTCAATTGAATTCTTTGTAAATTTGAATTAGAAAAATATAATTCTAGATCATAAAGAATTCTTAATTCTCAGGTATTATAATTCATGTCAAAATCAAATTGATTAAAATAAAATGTACAAATTTAAAAAAAGATATATTACAACAAAAAAAATGACAGCTTTTTAATATTTAGTCATTTAAATGAATGGCAATAATGAATATATCCAATCATAATGAATTCTTTTCCGATTCAAATTCATAGATAATCTTGAATCATTCATTCCGAATGTTATACCAGGTGAAAAGGCAATAATAAGTGTATTAATCCACCTCGTGATGATTGAACGGTTCTGGATGTGATATAAAGTTTATTGAATCCAACAATCAAACTAATTGCAATGACAATAAGTAATAATGATAAAACAATCAGAATTGGTTCAGTTTTCTTTTGATCTTCAATATCTTCTGAAATTTCTCCAAATAAGAATGAGATAGATGCTAATAGCATCAAATTGATAATGATAGTAACATAGAATGTTTCCTCCGTAACTATCTCCTTCACAAGATCAAGGAATGGTAATCCAGTATCTTCCTCCTCTAACACTTTTCCTAGAAATATTCCACTCAATGCAACGACAATTAAAATAAGAAGTCTAAATAGATTACTCCTGAGTCCAGAAAAATGTACAAATATCCTGGCTGTTTGAAGTAAATATCCTATAGAAATCATAACAACATATTCTATTCCTCTGGGTTTGTATCCATTGGAGAAACAGTTAATGAAGACAATGAAACAAGCAAATGCAACTGTTGAGACTACAAGTCACACAATATTCTTAGCATTAAATATATCTTTCAATCCTCTTCCTTTAGAATAATTGGCAATCAAATTCCAGACTACAATTGCTGCTGGATAGAGAATACATGGAGTCACTACAAAATGAGAAAGTGTGTGTATTGAGAAGATCTCACTCAATCCATATATATATCAAATGCAAAAGCAATAGCAGCAGCGACAATATAATATATAAGCACAATTCTACTATAGATCATATCTCTTTTCTAGTCTTAGGTTTTATCATATCCATTTTAGCCCTTGATGATAAAATTAACATTTATACTGGTATTTCTTTAATTTCAATTTATTCTTAATTCTCTTAATTAATATCCATTCTAGGTTTTATATTTACCCTCCTAGGTCTAATTAGGACAGTAGTAGGATAATTACTTGTCTGGCACATTTTGATTTCCAAGCACAACCTAAGCTTAAAATCTATCAAAATTCTATTTTTAGCCTTGATTAGCCTTGATTAAGCATACTCAGATGAACGCTAATCATTTGAAGCATAGAAAAGCCTTAAAACATAGCTAAACTCTATTTTAGCCTTGATGCATAAATGTTCCATGAATATTGAGCACAGACATGCCTTGAGTCTTGCTCATTTCTATTTTTAGCCTTAAAATTTAGACAATTACTATTGAAGCATAGCCTTGCCTATGAATAATCTAACACACAAGCGTAAAATCAAGCACGCCCACGCACGCACACAGTCGCGCGAACTCGCGACCTAGAAAACTTTTCATGACTCATAATCATTTGACCGAGAATAGAAACCAATGGAAAAACCCAGTTTCGATTCGCTTATAAATAGCTTGAGGCGTAATTATCATGCGACTATGAGTCATGCGCTGCGGTGAAAAGGCCCACAGTTTCACTTCTGTCAGCATAGCTACAGGCGCCGACTGTTAGTATAAAATCTGAGACAAGTCGTGAAATAAAATTGAATTTGATTTAAATAAATATCTTTCGTATATAAAATGGAAACTCAAACGGTGAAACAATTGCGACTTGTCGCGAAACAACGAGGTATTAAAAAATACTATTGGCTTAGAAAGGCGGAGCTTATTGACGTGTTGGTCGGAACATCACCGGTTGTTGTTGATTTACTCAATTCTCCTGTACCAGATAAACTCAATAAATATTGCATAAGTATCCAAAACTTTCAACTTTCTTCTTAAAACCATTTCATAGAATGCTCTGGCTTGTCCTACACATTCTTCCATTCTTCGAAATCCTGCTTGTTCCTTCACTAATATCCCTTTCGATTCAATTATCCATTCTAATCTTCTAGCTACTATACTTCCTAATAGTTTCATCATTACTGGTATCAATGATATCCCTCGATAATTATCAGGATCATGATATCCCTCGATAATTATCAGGATCAGATAAATCTCCTTTCTTAGGTATAGGGTCCACAATACTTCTATTCCACCTACTAGGTATCTATCTTCTCTTCTTCCCATATCCATCTCATCACTTGATATATACTTTTTCCTAATCCACTACTAGGTCTTTCCTCGTTAGATACTAACTTCAGAACTTCTCGTGATATCAAAAAATCTTTCCCTGCTGCTTTTCCTCTTGCCATTGCTTTAATTGCTCCTTTTACTTCATTCCACCCTACTTCTTCATTACTTCCTTCTAACATATAGCTTTCTTCTGCATTAGGTAATTCTTTTATCCATCTTGAGGGACACTTAGAATCTCCATTCTCATCCTTCGCTAATCCTTCAAAATTTCTAGCCCATATCTCTTCTTTCTCGAATAGATTCACTATCAATTCTCCAGATTCACTATCAATTCTCCAGAATTCACTATCAATTCTCCAGAATTCACTATCAATTCTCCAGAATTCACTATCAATTCTCCAGATTCACTATCAATTCTCCAGAATTCACTATCAATTCTCTAGAATTCACTATCAATTCTCCAGAATTCTTATCTAATAATGATAATTCTTATCTAATAATGATCCTTCATTATTTCGTATATTCTTCCCTTCAATCTCTTTCTTAATTTCAATCCACAGATTCTTATATCGGTTCTCAGTTTCAAACATACATATCTTTTTCATTCTTGTCTGTTGCACCTTCTTAAATCTTCCTTTCTCGATTTCAATGACTCTTTCCACAACGTTTCATGAATTTCTTTATCATATCCTTCCTTTCCACGTCTACACTTCTCCCTTCTACTTCTAATCAGTCGCAAAGTTTTCTTAGACATCCATGTTCGCCATTTGGGTTCTTGGTACTCAGCTTTCACTTTCATACCCTCAGCTATTTCCCCAAGTCGTTTTAATAAAAGCTTCAGTCATTTCATCTATTCCTTTCACTCCTATCACTTTATCCCACCTAGAGTCTTCCTTGAAATCGTTTCCAACTGAAAAATGTCTTTCTCTATTAAACACTATCCTACTTTCCTTCTTAATCACTTCAGAAATCTTCCTGTTGATATCCACTGGTATATGGTCAGATAGATTCATTCTCCTTAATACTCTCACTCGGGTTGGTTCTCCCATTCCTCGTGTTAATACATAATCAAGTGTACTCCAACTTCCTCGACCATTCGTTCTAGTTTCTCCTGATGTTCCATTCCTAAAAATACCATAAGGTCCAAAAAATCTATCTACTTCTAATTCATCCATATTCATATCCCCCATCACAATAATACGGGAAACAAGTCTTTTTCAAAAGCCTTTCTATAGATAATAAAATATATCTTTGGCTTCCTTACAGTTGTCCAGTCCTCGGTATATATGCCGAATACACTATCATGTCCACTTTCCCTCCAAATTCACTTTCTCCATTGACTTTACCACTTATAAACCAATCCGTAGCTTCATAATCTTTCCACATGAGTCCACTACCGCGTCTTACTCCAGGGATTAATCCTCCAACTCCAGGTCCTTTAACTGGTCCTTTTTAACTTGTCTTTCAATCGCTTGATACCTAGGTAGGTATCCATGCTCTACTCGACATAGGTCTTCTAAGAGTTTCTTGTAATCCGATCTTTGTTGGTTCAATCTTATGTATCATCTCATACAATTCTTCTGAATTTCTCCAAAATCCATTAATATTATAAGTCAAAGCACAAAGCTCTTCTCCTACATACCCTTTCTTCCGGTTCAAAGCTTCTTGTCGTAAATGACGTGGTAAGTCTTCTCTAATTCGAACTCTCTTTGCTTTACACAATCTTCTAATATCCACCAATGCTATGCTTCTTCTCACAATATTGTCATGTCTTCTTTCTTTATTTCGCTGTCAAATTCTTCTTACTTCAATATCCGAGCTTCCTAGTTCAGTATATTTCTCCACATACTTTATGATCGTATTTGGTCTCAATTCTTCCCCATTTCACTTCATATTTAGTTGTTCCTTCTTGTTTACTTTCTTTTCCCTGAGTTTGTGAGACTCGATTCTCTCCACCTAAATTACTAATATCAACATATTGTAGTTTATTTCCATCGTCCTTATGGCTTCCAACATACTTTTCCCTACAATCTCTTTTTTGTGAATTCAAATCACCCTTAATTAAAAGTAATTCTTCCTTCATAGATCTTTCTGGTCTAATACTTTCATCTAGTAATTCGATTTTCTTATTCTTCTTGAATACTACTTTTGGTGTGAATGGAATCGGTTTTTTTCTAAACCATTTCACTTCCCCTTCCCTTGACCTCACTGGGCTTTCGCATTTGATCAATCGGTTCCCAGTTCCTATATTCGGGTCGCCCATAAAGTTTTGCTTTCCAATTGCGTTTTGATCATTACATTTCACATAATCATCCTTTTTCTATTTTTCTTTTTTTTCTTTTTAGTAACAGTCTTACACACAAATGGGTCGTCAGCCCTTTCTTATTAGCTATTCTTATAAAGGTTACGCTACTTCCTCTGGATCATTTTGTCAAGGGAATCCTTACATTCATATTAGGATATCACATAAATGTATTGCACTATGAAATCTTTACTCTTTTAAGTACAATCTCTTGTATATTTCTTGATTTCAGAACTCTCTCTATTCTCCCTCATATCCCGTATATCTGATCCTCTCAAATTGAATAAAAACTTGATTGGTCCATTTAGAGATGAGATAATTATTTGAATTCGAGAATCTTACTCCCCTTGTATTTTATACAATGATACTCTTATGATCATAAAATACCACTGTTCGAGGGTTCAATGGTAGCGTAAGCCCAATCCCCATCGTATGAAGACTATTCCCTCTATGCCTCCTAAACCCCTATCCCTGCATCGGCTGACTACTTCGATGAGGCTTTCTTCTTATAAACCCACAATAGATTACGCCTATCTATCTTAGGACTACCTATGAGTAATATCATAGATATATGATTCCGGTCTTTGGAATCTCTCTAAATATCTCCAAAACATTTAGACCAAGTTGATCTAACCAAGATAAAACATCTTAGGTACTTGGGGATCCCTCCACAAGTAACCGACGTATACTCATTCCCTGGTCAACCCAAGCTCCCAGCCGCTGCATAGGCCATAAGATGTATTGGGTATTATTCCTACGCCACGTATGACGCAATATGATTAGAGACGACGTTTCCACTCTCGCCACGTGGAGGCTTGCGAAGTGACATCAGTGCTCATGTTTTGTTTGTGCAAACAAATGTATGATAGCCTGAGTGGTCATAGATATCCAATAAGCTTCCAATCCTTGTACAAGTCATTACAGGAACATAGAAAGAGGCAACCTCGCGGCCATGGGTGGTCCTCCTTGTGCTTTCCTGACCTTGCACATGCCGACATGGTAACATTTAAATGAATCTTGAGAGCAGGAGCATTGGATTTGGTATGAAATAACAAATGAATAAAAAACAAAAATTACAACACTCAGGATTCCCGTGTGATCACTCACCTCAGTACTAACCGAGTTCACACAGGCTTAACTTCGGAGATCTGACGAGATCCGGTGATTTTCAGTAGATATGGCCGTAATTGTTATGGAGATCAATATAGTTTATATCTCTATCTATTGACACTCAAATATCATTTCAATTTCTTCTTGAGAGATATGGGAATATTATTTATAGATTTCATGAGAAATTAATTATTTCGAATAAAGGAAGATTGCATAATAATATTTTTTATTTAAATGACAAATCATTTTTATTTCTTTATATCAGATATTTTAAAACAAAAACATGCTTTGAGTGGTGGTTTTATCTTGGATTTTTTATATTTTCGAATATGCAATAAGTTCAATAACTGCATTGCCTATTGATACTTAATGATCGTAGAATTCCAATAACATTCCTTCCGCTTTCTTGGCATCCCTTACATTTATATTCTCTACTAATGAAATTATATTGTTGACATTCTTCATTTCAATTGCTTTTTCTAATTCATTCAATTCTTTATTCTCCATGGATGAATGGGTTAAATTATTTTCATAATCCAATTCTATATTCAAAGATTTCGAAACCCTTGAAAAATGGCTAGAAGACCCTCTAGTAAATATGTAAGTGTAGAAGCATCTGAAGATGAATCTGAATTCAGTTCAGAGGATTTGGATGAAATCCCAGAAATTACTGAAACTCGTGGAAATTGGAACAATTTCACTCAAGAATTGGAAAGAAAATATGGAAATATTGAAGAAGATGAAGAAATTGAAGAAGAGGAGGAAGAAACAATGGAACGAGGGTTTAAACAATCTAGTTTAGTTCCAAGGAATACATCACCCAGATTATTTATTATCAGAGTTGAAAGAGGATCGGAAAGAGAAATAACAATGAGAATTATAGATAATGAACCAAAGAATATATTTAGTATTGTTTGTAAAGATGGATTGAAGGGGTATTTATATATTGAAGCATTTCAAAAACAACATGTGATGGAAGCATTGGGAACATTGAGAGGAGTTAATAAAACAAAAATATCAGTAGTTCCTCAAGGAGAAATGATTGAAGGATTGACATATCAAGAAGAAGAGAGTTGTGGAGAACGGGGTAGAATAAAGAAAGGGAAATATAAAAATGATCTTGCAAAGATAGTTGGAGTAGAAGGAGAAATGGTGAAAGTTCGAGTGATTCCTAGAATAAATGAAGAGAAACGACATTTTAAACCTGAAGATTTTTCAGGAAAACATTTGATTATGTCGAAAGGATATTATATTTATAAAAGAGATACATATATAGATGGATTTCTTGAGAAAGATGTATTGAAGAGTAGTATTGATTTTGATATTGAACCAACATTTGTAGAACTTGAAGAATTTCAACAATCTTGTATTGTTAGTGTAGGAGATAAAATTGGAGTGATGAAAGGAGAATTGATTGGAATGAAAGGAATAGTGACAAGTATTAATGGATCTATTGCTACTATACAGAATGATGGAGAAAGATTTGAAGTTCAAATATCAATATTGATTAAACATTTTGATGATGGAAAGAATGTATCATTTAAAGGAGAGAATGGAATAGTTGTGAAAGTAGAAGGGAAAGAATGTATTATTGCTATTAAAGATTTTACAGAAGAAATCAAAGTAAATGTTGAAGATTTGAAAGGATCGATTGCAGAGAAAGCCAAAGTAGAGAAGATGGGAATTACTAGACAGCAAAGAGTTAAAAGAGATCCAATTATTAATAAAGAAGTACAAATACAATCAGGAGAATATAAGGGATATAATGGAATAGTTAAAGAAGTATATAAGAATTTGTGTAGAATACAACTTAATTCTAATATGAAGTTTGTAAATGTAGAAAGAAATTCAGTTAGTTGATTGAGTCATGAACCTATGAGAATATTAGGATATGATGAAAGTATTGGATATAAAACACCTGGATACAAGACACCAGGATATAAAACTTCTGGGTATAAAACACCGGGATACAGGACACCTGGATATAAAACATCTAATGTAGGAATGATTGAAGAATCAGGAACAGAATGGCTTGTTGAAGAGAATAAACCGTTTAAAGGTACATTGATAAAAGTATTTGGAAAAGAATTAATTCTAGAAGATTGCGAAGACGATTCATTTATAACAAAAGATGGTGTTTTTGATATCAAAGAAATTTCTTTCATTCAACCACAAAAGAATGATTTTGTTTGTGTTCTGAATGGAGAGAAGAAAGGAATTAATGGAATTTCAATAGCCATAAATGGAGATTTTGGAATTATTAGATCCAATAATAGTCTTTTAATTCATTTACCTATGAATCAAATATCAAAAAAAGTTGATTAGAGAGAAAGAGAATATTAACAATAATTAAATTTTATTCAACTTCTTTTTTTATTAATTTTAAAATAAGAATATAATTATAATGTATAATATTCAATCAATTTTATTTTCTGTTTACTACTACTATCAATACCCCATTTCTCATCCCATTTATCATCATTAGATTGATTTTCTTCATTAGAATCTTCTATTTCTTCTTGAATTGTTGTAACAATATTTGAATTCAAAGTATCATTGAAAGATTCCAAATTAGGTATAGTATTGGAAATAGATGAATTTCCTTTCAAACTTATTCCTGATTGATCATTTAGAAATAATGATGAATCTTTACAAATTTCTTCATCTATTATATTATTATTAATAGATTTATCTTCAATATTTGTTTCTTCATCTTTAGATAATATTGTATCATTATTTTGATTTTTATTTCTTTCATATCTAGCTCTTCCTTCTCCAATCGTAATCCCTTCTTTCTTACAACAACTTGTAGGATGTTCATTAAACATTTTCTTAACCCAACATGGTGTAGCTAATACATCCCTACCCCATCTAGGATATACATCTTTGAAATAATAAAAGATATGTCCAACAACTATTCCTAGAATATCATCAATCGAAATAGATCTTCTGGACAACAACATAAATCCAGGTAAAATAAATGGGAGATAAAATGCAGGAAATGAAATAAATCCCAATATTTGAACAATTGCTCTTGGATTTCTCTTTGTCCATATATAAGTTATCGTTGATGAAAATGATGTTCCAAGTGTAGATATTCCATAAATATTCGAAATAATAAATAGAATAAATTAAATAATCGAAACTAACCAAAAATATTCAGATGTATTGATACAACCTTCTTCAAGCATTCTGGAATATCGATATAAGAAAACTATATGCATGAATACATCAAGAGTAGGTTTTGCTAAATATAGGAATGATGCGAAAATCCTCCATACTTCAAATCTCTTCAGAAATAAGGGTGAATAGAATAAACTATATGGTGATGTTGCATCTGTATAAACTAATAAAGTTATCAATGCTATGGAAAAATGCTATACATCTTGTAATTGGTGGTATCTTGACTATCTGTCCTAAAAGAAAATCATTAATCATTTTTAAGGGATAAAAATTTTAAAACCTAAAGAAATTTTAAAAAAATATTTGGAAAATCTAGTTGTTTTTATTTTATTCATTCACTATACTATTTCCTATCTCTTCTTTAGTTCTTCTAGAATTCATATATGGCTTATATACCCATTCTATTTCTCCATCCATTTCAAATGTTCCTTTCTTTATTTCATATGCTTTCAAATCCATTTCAAAATTCTTATTCAATGTGGTCTTGACTCCTTTCTCTATCAAATAATGTCTAAATGCCATACTATCATTCCTATTCACTAAACTAACTATTCTCTTGGCTTCTTCACATTTAAGAAATAATAATGCTAATTTATTCTTGATCTTAATCCCAACTTCTCCTTCCATATTATCACATACAAAATATGCTTTTGGTCCAAGAGGAAAACTTCTTCTAGTCATAAAATGATCTATAATTGTAAATCTAATTGTTGGTTCAAATTGGAAATATGATACCACCAAACTACTTGGTTTTCCTCTATTCTCATGTAATATCATTACACAAGTATATCCATCTTTATTTGCCATCTCACTTATTTCTTCTTCACACATTTGTCCACGTATCACATGTTCTCCATTCAATATCAAAGCTAAATGTTTAGAAAAATATAATAATTGAGAACTTGGATTTCTTGATGTAATCACCATCACTTTAGGATATTTATATTCTTCTTCAATCTTACCTTCATATATCATTTCATTCAACAATAAACTTGCTTCATCCCTAAGATTATGAGGAATCTTTGTATTTGATTCTAATACCTCTTCTAATCTATATTTCTTCCCTTCCATTTCTTTATCTTTCATTTCTCTTTCTTTTTGTATCAAATATTCTTTTCTTTCCCTTCTTCTTCTATTCATCCTTCAAGAGGGCATCAAAATTAACTGATAACAAATTTTAACAATAAAATTTTTTGGATTAAATATTTAACGTTGTAGACTGTTATATCTAGAATATTGAACCCATTATAAATAGTTTTTAAATATTAATAAAACTGCTAACAATAAACATTTTTTAATAACTTTTTATTTCATATAATTCGTTCAAACTTAGTAAATGGATAAAAATTAAAAGGAGGTTTAGATGGATCAATGAGAAAGCTTCAGGAAAGAAGAATTACACCGGATATACATAGCTCTAAATGGAAAAATCACAAATTACAAAAGATATAATTTATGAATACAAACATGGAAAATTACAATGCTAATGTATATGATGTTATATCATTTTATTTCCGAAGGAAGATGTGCTCGTTATCATGGATACGATAGTGCTCCACATCTTTTTGATACTATCCTCGAGAATGGAGTGAAAAATCCTTATTCTAGATATGTATATCAAAGAGAAAAACTTGAAGAATTAGGATGTGGAGAAGAAGCTCGAAGGAATATAGAAAGTTTATGCCTGGAGATAAAGAAGCAGTTGATTTTAAGAGAAGAGCAGTTGATATAATTATTGAAAGTGGAGAGATATCAGCAAATGATCCTGGGTTGGAAGCACCATTTGGAAAGGATAATATTATATTCCATATATATTTTCAACCTGCACCATCTAACACATCTAGTGTGATTCGGTTTGATAAATATACAAATTGGAGTGGTATGGAAGAAAATGAAGAAAGATGTTCTGAAGAGAATACAAAACATTCCTCTTCTAACCTTGATTACATACAACTATCATATGAAATATATATTCTTGGGTATCCTGATGACGATTGTAAGGATACACTGAATATTAAGTATTATGATGAGAAAGATGAGGAAAGATATGTACTTTAATTATTCAAAAGATACCTATATTTAAGACTACAACTACTCAAGGACGAAGAAATACCAGAACTAAAAAATAAATCCAATGGTTGCAGATGGTTAAATCGCATTTAATTTATACTTCAATTAAGCTCTATAGAAATCAGGCCAATCAATAGAAATTTTGAAAAAATATTTATTTAAATGTTATAGGACGGTTATTGTTATAGTCAAAATATTGAATTCATTGTTATGTTAAATTATAGTATTTAAAAAAAATCTTAATTTTCTTCTTTCTTCAATTCTCTTTTATATTAGAATTATGAATTCGTCCTGTTCCATCCATCAAACATCCTACAAATACCTTTGCTAATCCATGTATTTCAAACTCATATATATTTTCTTGATAGAATTTAACCATTTCTTTCAAATGAAGTTGTAATATCTTCAATGTTACATTATCTTCAGCAAGAACAGATGTATGATTATTATCATAGAAACACATCAGAACACTGAGAATCTTACTCAATTCTTCTTTATCATCCATTCTTAATGCTTTTGAATGTCTCCATATCAATTTCAATAAAATTTCTTCTTTCGAATTCCCTATCATTTCTAAATATACTTCAGGAATAATACTAGGTTTTGAATTCAAACATAAATTGATTAGAATATATCCTACAAGTGATGAAATATCTTAAATCAATGGATGAGAATAATCTTGAATCAATGACTGAGAATATGGGAATGGAATAGTTCTATTCTTAACATTCTGTGTTTTCATTATCTTCACAAGATCAGAATTTGCATTGAGTAATGTTTCTTTCTTGAATTGTTCACAGAATATCTTATTTTGACTAAGTTTGAGAAATACTTTAAGAATTAATAAGGAAAGAGATGAGTTATGAAGTACATCAAAAAGTTGAATGGAAATAGAACTAGCAATTGAATGAGAAGAAAATAAAGGTACTTCTATATTAGTATCAATTATATTCATAAGTCTTGTGAATGTCACTGCACTAACAATAGGATTTGAATCAATTAAATGATCTAAAATAAGTTCTAATCCATCAATCGTTACTTTCTGTTTGGAATTGTTTATTTCAAATTCCTTTCTAAATTTCTTTGAATTAGGTGTTGCTATTCCAGAAATAGAATTTATACTCAATGCATCAAAAGATGCTTCAATATCAACTTCATCAACAATAAATGAATCGTTATTAACTGATATTATTTTCATTTCTTCATTAATCTTTGATCCTTCTTCATTCAAATCCTTTAATACATCTTCTTTCCTAATAGATTCATCATTTTTAGTCTTCATTCCTTCATCTTCTTCCATTCTGGTTGTTGACATGAAACTTCCTTCTATTTCGTCAATAAAACTTAGAAAATCTGGACATCCTTTAATAACGTCTCCCAATTCTATTTTCTTATTCTTTCTGATCTCTTCAATAAATGATTTCTTATTTCCTCTAAACATTTTATATTTCTTAACCAATTTCAATATTTCTTCATTACTTTCCTTGCTACCTATTCTTTGATATATCAAAAATAATTTCGTCACTCGATATACTATATCCGTCATTTCTAATTCTTCAATCATTTCATTTTCAAGTAAATAATCAATTAATTTCTTACATTCAAATTCCTTCAAAATGTATTTACTGGAAATGAATGAAAGAAGAATAGAATTGATAGATGGTTCAGAGGCTTGAGATTCAAATTAGGAAATCTATAAGGAAATCACTCACCATAACTTTATCTATGGTATCAAATAAATCTGAAACTTGTTGAAAAGGACCATTCTCCACTATTTTAATAAATTGAGGTGTGAATACATTTTCTCTCCTTCCAATTCCTTTATTCCTTTGTTTATTAATGCCTTTAATTAATACATCAATATTTATTTGAGAATATTTCCTCTTATTATTATTAGTAACATCCTTAACTTCTTCAAGATTATTAATTTCTATTTTCTTTTTGTCTTCAATAATCATTTCTTCTTTATTTATTTCCATCTCTTCTTTCTTCTTATTATTCTTCATTTTCTCTTTGAAATTGTGGATTTTGCTTCCTTCTCTCCTACTCCACAACAATTCAAATTCATTATATCTTTTACTTCTTCATCATCATCTTCTCCAACAATACTCATCAAGAAAATTAATGTAATAAATTTCTTTCCATTTCTATTATTGAATATTTTATTCTTTATAATCTTAACCGCATCTTTCCTATTGAAATCTTTCGATATCTCTACTAATTCAACTATCCTATCTTTACATTTAATCTCTGTCATATGTTCAATACAATAATTCATTACAAGATCAACCACTTCTTTGAGTTCATTCTTCCTTCCTATCAATACGTCAAAAAAAAACATAAATTCAAATGAAAATTAGCTTCTTTATATTCACAAAGAAACATACATAAATCTAAAATGGATTCTTTATAGAATGATGTTCCATTCATCTTAACTCCTTCCAAACGAATATTTCAATTCTTTTCTAAAAGAAAAGGATATTTAGAATAAAATAAATTCAAAATCTCTTTTCCATTCTTATCAGAATTACATCGATTAAATCGATTAGAAGTACATTCTTTCTTATTATCAACAATATTCCTTTCCATTGGTTTATTAGATATCTTTATTGTTTCTTCTTTACATATTTTTTTTCGGGTGTTTTAATAACTTCTTTATTCCCTTTAATCATTTTATTCACTTTCAATACAATATTATCATCAATAATTCCATCAAATACATTTCCATATTTCATATTAATTTCTTTAAGTATTTCAATAGCTTTATTCCTTACTTCACTAATAGGATCGAATGCACAACTTCCTACCATTCTAATAAATTCTTCATCATTTTTTAAATTTTTCATAGAATAATCAAGTAAATTCAATCTAACTTGTGGATTCTTATGTTTTAAAAATTCTATATTCATTCCTTTAATTTTTACCTTCATACAATACAATGTTTCTTTTATCTTATCACTCACCACATTCTTCTTCTCTTTCAATCTTTCAATAAGTCCTCTAACAATATCAATATTCTTAACTTTCAATTCACAAAGAATTTCAAGTGTTACATTAAATACTTGATTATTAGGATCTCCAACCCTTCTACAAATAATATTCAATAATTCAGTATTACATTCCACGTTCTTAATCATCTTCTTAAGATTCATCATGGCTTCTAATCTAACCTTCCAATTCTCATCTTCACATTCTCTACATATGTTATCAGGTATACGAATACATACTCCTTTCACCTCTTCTTTAACCACACATTTATATTTATTAAATTCTTCCATTAATTCTTTCAATTGTATAGCTTTCAATCCTTCCAAATATGGTAATACTGAATCTCCATATCTTTTATAGAATTCTAAACATAATTTAACTCCTTCACTTCTAACGTTCTTATCTGCATTCCCCATCACTTCAATTATCTTATTCCCTATCATCCCTAACTTACATCCTTTCTTCTCAATCAAGTTATTAATAGCAGATAAACTACAAACAATATTCTTAGGTGATTTCGAATTTAATAATTCACATAATACTTCAATAGTAGCATCAACATCTTCAAGATGACTTATAAGAGCTTCCATCCTAGTTCTAACACTGGTTTTGGAATTCCCAATATTTTGAAATATTTTCTTAATATCTTCAACTTTAAGATTATTGATTATTAGAAGTGCATCAATAGCTGATTCCATGCAGGTATATTGGGTTCATTCTGTAAATAGCTTATTATCACAGGTGATGCTTCTTCTCCATTACTCCATCGTTCTTTCAATTCATTATATGCATCTTGTCTATCATTCCAATTCTTTGAATTCAATTTCTCTGATAAGTCAATTCCAGATTTTGTTTTATTTTCTTCCATTTACCCTTAAAAATAAACATAATATTTTTTATTTATTCATCCTACGTAGCATTATCATATGAATCTATATTCAACACATATTCCTTCATTAACTAATCACATAATATTTAAATATTTTATGCAAGACATTCAATATAATAATTATATTTTATTTCAATTATATATAATTACTCATTCATTTCCATCCATTGTCCTAAGTAGTAGGATAATTACTTGTCTGGCACATTCTGATTTCCAAGCACAACCTAAGCTTAAAATCTATCAAAATTCTATTTTTAGCCTTGATTAGCCTTGATTAAGCATACTCAGATGAACGTTAATCATTTGAAGCATAGAAAAGCCTTAAAACATAGCTAAACTCTATTTTAGCCTTGATGCATAAATGTTCCATGAATATTGAGCACAGACATGCCTTGAGTCTTGCTCATTTCTATTTTTAGCCTTAAAATTTAGACAATTACTATTGAAGCATAGCCTTGCCTATGAATAATCTAACACACAAGCGTAAAATCAAGCACGCCCACGCACGCACACAGTCGCGCGAACTCGCGACCTAGAAAACTTTTCATGACTCATAATCATTTGACCGAGAATAGAAACCAATGGAAAAACCCAGTTTCGATTCGCTTATAAATAGCTTGAGGCGTAATTATCATGCGACTATGAGTCATGCGCTGCGGTGAAAAGGCCCACAGTTTCACTTCTGTCAGCATAATTACAAGCGCCGACTGTTTCAATAGTAAATATACTATTCAAACTTTCAATCAACAATTCAAACCATTGTAACTTTATAACATCTATCAACAATTTTTCCTTCGTTTCTTTTAAGGAAATTTAGATCATGTTTAGTTTCTTTAGCGGCTTTATATATCGACTTGAATTCGATAACTTCACCAGTGATGGTATTCTCCAATCTTACAGGTCTAGGTTTAGTTCTTATAGTTCTCAGGTACTCATATCTTGGGTATATCACCTTGTTTGGATCATCCTCTTTTGGTGGATATTTTCTCGGTCTTCCTCTTTTTCTATCAGTCTTGGGTGGAAACACTTCCTCCCTCTTCAATAATCCATTTTCAAGCGCGATAAACAACAACTCTGTATATCCAGCTTTTGCAGGTGGATTGATTCCAGCATCGTTCAACATTTGTTTCAATTCGGTGGTTGAGTATTTCATTTTATATATAAGAAAATAAATTTAAACCAAAATTAAATTTTAATGATAGGAAATACGGAAAGTGGAGCAGCACTCGAGAAATTTTTTTAATTAAAAATTGTTAAACATAATAAAAAATGGCAGACACAGTAGATGGTACGTCGCTTTCGAGTAAAGTGAAAGCGTTTTTAACCAGAAAACTTGAAGAGAGGCGGAGCATTGTTTATAAGTTAAAACGAAAGCGAAAAATTACCAAAATTTTGTACTACGTGTGCACTTTGTCTTCTGTTACAGTTTCAACTGTGCTAGCAGGTTTGTCGACAATTGTCGGATTTACCGGTATAGTTATTACCGTACTTTCAATTACGAGTGCATTACTGACATCAATCAGTCTCAAGTTCAACTTGCAGGATAAAAGTAATAAATTAAATGCAGAAATTGAAAAACTAAATAAGCTCAATGAAAGATATGACTATGTAGTCAGCTGTAATGGAAATCTTACCGAGACGACCTACCATCAGATTATTTCAGAATTCACACAAAAAATTTTGTTAATACATTTATTAACGAATTTAACGATCGTAATAATACTTTTCTCATAACTTAGTTAATATCCAATTCAGACGCCTTTTTGTTCACTTAATACAACAATCTGTTTCAGAAGCTCACCGCTAAAATATACAATGCCTAAATCGAGAATTAATAGATTCTTTTGTAGCAAGAGCTCCAAAGCTTGATTTTGTCTTTCTGGATCACAATGTTTTACAAATCTATTTATTATTTTACGACATTTTTTCACAATTGCGATCCGTTCTGTTGACATTACTGTTAGTAATTTAACTCGAATCAAAGCATTTTTTAACGTAATGAATTGTTTGTCATTTAGTTCCTCAATAATGTGTATAATGATATTTTTCAGATCATTCATATAAAGAAAATGTGTAAATTCGGGGAGCAACTCCACCTCCTCTAATTGCGAGAATATCGATAGTATGCTCTTAACTCGAGAATATATTGCAAGAAACATTGACTTATAACTCGTAAGGTCTGGAAAGATTTTAAAAAGTTCAGTCACATGGTCAGCCACCTTTATCAAATTTTCAGTTGTAATTTCATCGTTTTGAGTTGATATCTGTAAAAAAAACTTTGTCAAAATTTCTAGCTTCATGCATTTTCCAAAGGAGATCATTTTGAAGTTCAGTCATTCTGTTCGGTATGTCAGTATTAACATGGCGACCTAGTGAATCAATACCTCCATTTAATTTTATAAATTTCTCATCGCAATACAACTTTGTGGATACATCATTAGCATTTTCGGGTTCCTTTACATTAGAGATTTTATGACCAGTCATATCTACATCACCGTTCATTGAACCGCCATTAACACCAAGTTTCATATCAATATTGTTTTGCAGAGCACTGTCATTAGCAACTACGTTTCGTTCTACCTCCTTTAAAATATCTACTCTCAGATTTTCTCCAAATTGGTTAACAAAACTTTCGCAATATCCCTTTGTAATGACATCCACATTGCTCTCTGGAGGGTGTTTAACTTTGAAAATTCTATTATTATTCATATTAAGATTTCCTGTCATGTCATCACCTGCTTTGTTAACTTTAGTTTTAATAAGTTTATTCATCACAGAAATTTTAGAAACGAATGTTTTATCTTTAGTCGGTTTTCTGGATGAACCAGTTTTCATTATACCAGCAGTACTCATTTTATATATTAAAATAGAAATGTTATATATAAAATGTCAAAGTATACAAACTATGGTGTAACACTGACTAAAGGTCAACTTCGAAAAGTAAAGAGCGCGCACGATAACGGTAGAGAAGTTACAATACGCATACCTAAAAAGAATTTATCGGGTGATATGAAACTTCCTCTAACCCAAACTCAAATTAATAAAATAAAAAACGCTAAATCTGGAATAGAATTAAGTCTGAGCAAAGCGCAATTAAAACACATGGAAAAGAATGGAGGATTTTTACCTCTCTTAGCAGCAGCAATCCCTGTTATTTTAGGGGCAATAGGGGGTTTAACAGGAGGTATTGCGAGTGCAGTTAATAGCAGCAAGCAAACGGCAGAAAATGCCGGGCACAATAGAGCTATTGATGATATGACGAAACAGCAGCTTGGATCTGGTATAATCAGTGACGCAATAGCTCCAATCCCTGTTGTAGGTAAAACACTATCAAATGCATTGAAGAAAATTGGACTCGGTGGATGTGTCAAGAATTTAAAAGGAGCTGTTTGGGGTAATGGATTGTATTTGGAAAGAGGAGGTAATGGTCTCTTTTTAGCCAGGCAGGGGGAATGAACTTCCCCCAATTTCTAACATCATTCAAAACTATTAAACCGCTAAGCAATTTTGACTTGATGGAAAAATGTAAAGAGTTAAATATTAAAAATTTCAAAGGTGTATTTATGGGAGATGAATTAAAGGGATCAGCAAGTAAAAACGAAAGTCTAATTCTTAATATCGACGATAGCTCTGGAGATGGGACTCACTGGACTTGCCTCTGGAGTAAGAATAACAAATGTTTATACTTTGATAGCTATGGTTTCATACCCCCAATCGAAGTACAGAATTACTGCAGCGGTTATTATAATACATTCAAAATTCAAGCGCAATAATACATTCAATCCAAACGAAGTCATCTGTGGTCATTACTGCATTTACGTGCTTTATAAACTAAATTATGGATCCTCATTCGTTGATGTATTAAATGAATTATATGAAAGAAACAATTTAAAATAATAACTACTAAAGTAAAAGAGACATGGTAGACTTGAATACGGACTATTCGAAAATTTATCAGAAAATGTATGGTAGCAGCTATCAAAGCAAACATCACGAAATATTTCCTAAAAATATATTTATGATACTAGCAGGCAGCACAGGTTGTGGTAAGACAAATTTAATGATGAATTTTATTATGAAAAACTTAGTACACTATGATGATATAATGGTCTACACAATGACACCATATCAAGACGCGTATAAATTCCTTCGAGATTGCAATGATGCATTTAAAAAGAAATATAAAACAAGTCAAGATATTGTTACTTTTCACAACCCAGATGATGGAATTGTTCATCCTTCTGAACTCGATATAAACAAAACACATGTGGTAATATTCGATGACGTCATGAATGAAGACCAGAAAGTCATGACAGATTATTTCTGCCAAGGAAGACCCAACAATGTAAACGTTTTCTATTTATGCCAAAGCATACATCAACTGAAAAAGCATGGCATACGACAAAATGCTAATATATTTATTTTATTTCCACAAGACGCAAAGACGACGAAATTCTTTTATGACACACACGTATCGAGTGATATGTCCTTCTAAGAGTTTCAAGAAATATGCAATGAAGCCTGGATGAATAAGCATGGTTTCATTGTAATAAATCTGTGGGAAGAAGAACCTGAATGCGGTCGATATTTATTAAATTACAATAAAATGTACATACCTAAAGAGTACCTAAAAAGACATAATAATACCTAAAAATACATAATAATACCTAAAAATACATAATAATACATAAAAATGCATAATAATACATAAAAATACATAATAATACATAAAAAATACACAATTAACAATTATATGTACATAATAAAATGATGAAAGAATTTGATGTTAAGAGGCTTAAACAGCTTAAAAATGAAGTTAAGCAAAGGTTTCTGAATGAGAAACTTGGCAATCAGCAATTCTATATCGATCGGGAGAAGACACTTAAACCAATAATTGATACGACAAGAGAAGCTGCTAAAAATCTAGAACAAACGATTGTCGACAGCAAACAAAACTTGAGTGATCTTTTAGTTCCATTTACTAATGAATTGTTGCGTGCAAATGACCAGAGAGAGGCTATACAGGCTATGCCATTTTATGATTCGCCAATTCCTGAACGTGAATCCACACCGAGAAAAGATCATTTAATTATTAATTTAGACAAGAATCTCAATGAAAGCGATCGAGAGAATCTAGATCTCCTCGACTTGAAACTTCCGAGTGAAGTATATGAAAACAATGAAATAAAAGCAACCTTGAAGGAGATTCAAACACATAATAGACGAATAGGGCAGTACTTGGGAAGTAGCAGTAAGAAGACTCCAGCTGAGAAAGCAATATGTGAGTCTCAACAGAAAACACTGGAAAAGTACAAGAGCATATTGACTAAGGTAAAAGCAGGGAGTGAGCTCGTCGGCAAAGGATTAAAGAAGAAGAGAAAACTTGTAAAGCAAAAGCGTGGTAGAGGCAGGCCTAAAGCAAACCAGGTTATAATTTATGAAAACCCAGATCAATTAGTTCGTCTATTGAATGAAAATCTTGCGGCTCTACATGCTGGAAACAATGGAGTATACAATACAGCAGTTGGTATTTTGGATGAAGCGCTAAAAATTGGAATAGTCAGCAAGAAAGATTACGACAAAATTTATAGAAATTATTTTGAAATAATTTAACAAAAAATATTGCATTATAAAATGACGATATTAACCCTAACAAGCAGATCAACTGATTTTACTACATGGATGGAACATCCAATAGATATGGATGCAGATAAGAATTACGAAATGGCATTTCTATCGCTGACGACGTTCAATTTCTTACCCAACATAACGGAAGCAAATAATAAATTTAAATATTCTACTGATAAAGGAAAAACCTGGAATGTCATTACACTTCAAAAAGGTGCATACGAATTTGAAGAGATTAACGCTACAATTCAAAGAGAAATGCAAGATAACGGAGACTATGATCAAGTAAATGAAAAAGATTACATAGATATAGGCTACTATTACCCAACGTTGAAATCGATTTTGGATATTTCAAATGAAGCCTACATGGTTGACTTTGCAATTGAAAATTCGATTGGTTCAACTTTAGGATTTACAAATGAAAATCAATGTTTGTCATATGGGAAGCATCAATCTCCAAGTGTAATAGACGTAGAGAAAGTTAATTCAATACTAGTACATTGCAACATTATTCTTGAAAGTAACCTCAATGGCAAGGGATCCAATGTTATCCATAGCTTTGCTCTAAAGGTGAATCCAGGTTACAAAGTGATTAAGCGTCCAAGTCCAGAATTGACATTTTTACCAGTAGTTAAGAGACCGAACCTTAAAAGTGTAAGAATGTGGCTGACAGATCAAGATAATAATCCAATAGACCTAATGAATGAAAGAGTAACAATAAATATCTTAATTCGAGAAAAGCCTAATTAAAAATTTATTGTATTTATTAAAATGATTGTTAGACGGAAAAATAAACAATACACTTCAAAACGTACAATGATATATGGACATGGATTTGTTGATACGTTGAAGGGAGTTGGTTCGTACGTATATGAGAATAAAGATTTAATTGCAAAACCAATGTTAGGAGCTGTGGGAAATATAGGAGCGTTGGCATTGACAGAGGCAAGTAAATCACTCATAAGAAAGATAGCCAACAATAAAAACAATAGGCAATTAAATCCTGAATCACTACAGATACTAGAGAACTAAAAAAATCTGGTAGTGGATTAAAACGATTTTAGTTTAAAATATTTGGTTAAATTTTCACCATATTTGGTGTAAATTTAGTATTCAGATAATACAATACTGATCGTAATCTGTTTTAAATACTTTTACCAACTTGTTTGTACGTTTTGGGTTTTAATTTAAAATATTTGGTATATATATAAAATGGAGAAGACCGAAGTTGAAGTTCAAAATGATATATACGCACATCAATCAAAAATATTGGTTGATAACAGCATAGAAAGACAACAATACATATCTCTTATTCCACAGACCAAGGCGGGATTTAATATACCAGGAACTACAATAACAATTGATATACCTGCAAGTGACACGTATTACGTTCCATATAAAAGTTTCATTAAAATAAAAGGAAGATTACTTAAAAACGACAACACCGCCTATGGCGCTAACGATCAAATAGCATTGATTAATAACGCTCTTATGTATCTCTTTAATAGCATTGAGTATTCCTTAGGAGGTGTAGTAGCGGAAACATTGCATCATCCAGGGCAAACTACCTCAATGTTGGGTTATCTCTCTTACCCAGATGATTTTAATGTTAGTGCGGGGCTAAATCAGTGTTGGCGAAAAGACACAAATGTTAATGCAGCAGCTTCTAAATACACAGCATCTCCAGCAGTTGCAGCCGGCGTGGCCATTGCTGCTAATCATTTTACACCGCAAGAAAATCCCAACTACAATGAAGGCTTTGCTACTAGAAGAAAACTACTGCTGGATAATGATACACCTGGTGAATTTTCATTCAAGATTCCATTTTCACACATCTTTGGATTTGCCGAATATAATAAAGTATTGTACAATTTACGACATACATTAGAATTTACTAGAGAAAATGACAGTTTGGCTATTCATAGAGCAAATGGTGTTGATGTTGGCAAAATTGTACTTAGTGATATTATATGGACCATACCAGAAATAAAACCATCAGTTGAAATGCGAATGGTAATGCTTGAATCTGTAAAAGACAGGAAAGTATTTCAAATAAATTTTAGTAGTAGAAACCATGACAATACTCAAGTGACACAAGATGTTCGAAGCTATGAATGGATGTTGAATACAGGTGCTGGAATTGAAAAACCGAGGTGGATAATTGTCGGTTTCCAAACTAATAAAACCAATACACAAGAAGAAAATCCAGCAGTTTTTGATCACACCAGTGTGACTAGTGCTTATGTACAACTGAATGGCGAAAGATATCCCGCAGAAGACACAATAGTAAATTTTGGAACAAATGACTACGTTGATTTCTGTGCTATGGTGGAAGAATTTAAGAAGGAGCATCACGAATTCAATAGTCTAATTGGAGGTACGCAAATAGATATGATGAACTACAAAAAGCTATTTCCTCTTATTGTTTTCGATGTAAGACATCAGAGTGAAAGAGTCAGGGAAAATGTTATGTCTATGAGACTTAATTTTAAATTCAGTCATAATGTTCCTTTAGGTACTATTATGAGCGTTGTAGTCATATCCGATAGAGTTATAGAACTGACATCTGATGGTCATACGCCAAGGATTATTAGAAAATAAATTAAAATAATAAGGTTCTAATTATTTAACACTTCTTCGTGTTATATAATTATTTAAATCGCGTATATAAAAATGTACTGCTTGAAATGTAAAAGGAAAACTGATTCTGTACAAATACAGGAGCGGTTAACTGCCAATAATAGGAAACTGCAGAGTTCTTTATGTAAAATATGCGGAAGTAAAAAATCAAAATTTATCTGGGGTCAGGGTATGTTTAATAATGTGCTTTCGGCAGTTGGAAATACGGTCGGAGAACTACATTTACCTGCAAGACAAGGAGAGTATGTACCAAATGGTTCATTTAATAATTTAAATAAATATTCATACTGCGGTCCTGGTACTAAATACGAACAGAGAAACCGAGAGGGTTATCAAGGGATAAATGAAGTGGATAAAATGTGTAAATTACATGATCAGTTTTATACAGAAAACTCTGATACTGCTAACCGAAATATTAGCGATGAAGCATTGGCTTACAGGATGTATGAAATTGCTAATGATTCTAGATACGATAGTGCACAGAGAAATATGGCTACTTTAATTTACTATATTATGAAAAGTAAAGCAAAATTTGGTCTTGGTGTTAAGGAGAAAAAGTCAAAAAACGTACCGTGGGGTCCAATGAAGCTAAAGTAGTTGGACCCTTTGAAGATTTGGCTAGAGAATTACACAAACCGATTCGTAGAAAATTTACAAGACGACAAGTTCACGTGTATGAAGTTGATGAGATATGGGGAGCAGATTTAATCGAAATGCAGGAGAGGAGTAGAGTAAATAAGGGATACAGATACATGCTTAACGTCATTGATGTATTTTCGAAATTTGCGTGGAGCATTCCGTTGAAAGACAAGAGAGGTTAAACAACTACAGATGCATTTAAACAAATAGTGTCATCGTCAGGAAGACAGCCTAGACATTTATGGGTTGATCAGGGTAAGGAATTTTACAACAAAAACATGGATGATTGGTTAAAGAAACTTTATATCAATAGATACTCTACATTTGGTGAACATAAATCAGCAGTCGTCGAACGATTCAATAGAAGTATCAAGGAAAAGATGTGGAAAAAATTTACTGCGGAAAATTCGAGAAACTGGATTGATATGATTGATGACTTAATTGCAGAGTATAACAACATGAAACATTCGACTATAAAAATGACTCCCGTTGAGGCGAGTAAAAAGGAAAACGAAGCATTTATAATTAACAGTAAGAAGTATAGAAATTTGGAAAGTAGCGCGAGTCGGAAATTCGAGATTGGTGACAGAGTTCGAATTAGTCGGATTAAGGGTGTTTTTGAAAAGGGCTACCTTCCAAATTGGTCCTGGGAGGTGTACGTTGTAGACAAAGTAAAGTATACATCGCCTGTTACGTACATATTGAAAGATCAATCTGGTGAGGTTTTAGAGGGAGGTTTCTACACAGAGGAACTTCAGAAAACTAATCAAGAATTATATGGAATTGAAAAGATTTTAAAAAGAAAAAAGATTAAAGGTGTGGAACACGCCTTGGTTAAATGGGTGGATTACAGTAAGAAATTTAATGAATGGATTCCCGTACAACATTTGGAAAGTATTTAAGGAAAGAGAAAATTTAATTTAAATTTATTTTCTTACATATATAAAATGACAACTACAAACTCAAACTCGGAAGTAATCAAATTTCAAAATCTCAAGATTGAAGATAAATATATTGTAAAGGGATTGAAACCCATAGATACAAAATTCGGTAAATCATATATACTATACGTTGTACAAAATGATGATGATACCTCTATAAAAATATGGTCCACGAAAAAGATTAATGAATATGTTAAAGAGAAAAAGTTGGAAAGGAAGCCTGAAAGATTTGTGTTTACAGTAAGAGAAATCAATTACGGAAAACATAAAGGAATGTTGTATGCAGAGAATGATGGTTGCAGTACAGAGCGCGATGATGCTGGAGTTATCTGGTTGTAAAGGAATTATTTCCAAACCAAATGTGGTTTGGAAATATTAATGAATAGATTTTATAAGTTGGTTGGAAATTTCTTACCAAATCTGACAAGTCTTTTTTAGCCTTTTTATGCTTATTTACTTAATCTGCAATGACCATAAGCAAAAGTATGTATTCCATCGTCTGAAATTATTCGCTTGTCATCATCGGCGCTTAGAGCAATTTTATTTACTTCTTCAGTGTAAATGTCGTGCAGGCGAGATCTGATAACGTTCATCTTTCTCAACTGATCTCTTTTCTCAAACAGGCAGTCCTTGTAATCATCATGCGTTATTGTGGTTTCAACAACATTCTTTTTAACACCTTTACATTTCTTGTGCTCCTCGCCTGCTAATTTATACGAGTACAACTTTGCCTTCAATCTAACAAATTCTTCAATCTCCTTTCCACAAGCTTCGTCCTTAAACATCCCAATGACTTTCTTATTAACTCCAGTCTTAATGCCAGATGGGTGATCCTTCGGGTAATCGCTAGTGTCAAATTTTTGTTCGACATCATTAGATATGTCTGCGTAATAGTCTTCCGTCTGTATTTCTTACATCAACGAATCTGTGTCCGTAAACAACAGCTTAGCTTTCTCGCCATACTTTTCCTTTATGTAATTATAGTGAAAGTCGTACATTAAAGTTTTACTTAAATCTAGTATGGTCATACCTAGGTAGATAGGTTTATCATACCTTAGTTTGGTTTTTCTCATGTGAACGCCAATGAGATTCTCGCAAAATATTGTGGTTCGATCATAGTTTGGTTTGGCTGCTAGCTTAACGGCTTTCTCTCTATCCCATTCCAATCTGAAATCTATCCTATTTTCAATATTTTCCATTGTCTTGCCAAAAACGCTATTGTTCATTAGTTTAAAGAAATCTTTTTCAAAATCGTTGGCAGCCTTAGTCCTTAGCTGAGTGTTTAAAGCGATGTATGTCTTAAGCCATGGACTTTCTTCAAATTTTATGCCTCTGTGTATTCTGGTAATTTTCAAATCCAAACTTTCGTACAGTTTCAAATTCTCGTAAAGCAAAATGTACTTTGTTTTATCATTCAAATTCGGTATCAATTTCTTTACTTTATTCACTGGTACAATTTCGGGGGCTAAAGGGTAGTCATTATGCAGGTCGTGCAACGCTGCAGGATATTCCAAGTCAACTTCGAGGATACACTTGATTTCTTTCCAGTTCTCCAGTTCTCTTTCTGTCATCCATTCGAACCCGTGTGTGGGTAGGGGCTTACTCATAGCAAACCCATAAAGGTTATTCGAATCTAGGTATTTGATAAATTTGGAAGGTTCATCAACGTTAAACTTATCATCCATGTATTTATTATTAGCTTTCGCGTATCGGTTTGATATAGTGCTTACGCCACCTCTAATTCCGTGCATAATCATCAGCAGCATGTCGTAATCACTCAACAATTCGAGTAAAACTTTAGTTAATTTTAACGCAGCATCCCAAGCCAGTCCTGGCGAAGTGTAGTACCATGCAGGATCCAATTTATAGTAGGTCATACAAACATCTCTAAAATTCTCAAAGACATCTGCTAGTAAAAGCACATCAGACACATTGTACAAGTCGTGATAGTCTCTAAATGTTTTGCAACCAAACTCTTTCCAAACCGTATTCGCATGTTCGTAGTCGTCATCACTAATACCTACATTGTTCAGTTTTGAGTAGAATGCCTCCTTTGGCGGTAGTTTAGTTTCATCAAGTCTTTCTATTGAACTAACGTAGTCGTACGGGTAAATTCCTTTTCTCAACAGCAAATCCAATTGCTTTCCAGAGTACTTGCTTGCAATATTTTTACACTGATCCTTACTTAGATTCTTTGAAAGTGTATCAAGACTCGAAGCCATAAACCTAAAGCTATCAATAAACCGCAATTCTCGTTTCACTGAGACTTCTTTACCTGTTTCATTTATGAACTTGTCAACCAGCACTTCCCTAGAGAAACGTATGTACTTTTCTTCGTTGCACGGAATACAATTAATGTTTCCACCTGCCAACTTCTTTATAAATAAGTGACTGTCGTATCCTGATAAATTGTGAAAAACTACTGGAAAGAATTTAGGAATCTTGTATTGTAAATTACACTTATCGTGCGCTGCACTTCGGAATTTTCCAGAGAGATGACAGTGATCCCTAACACGATCGCCATCCAACTCTTTTCCGCATATATGACACAGTGTTGCTTTATTGAATTTCTTCGCGGCAGATTTATCGAATATCATTGGTTTAGGACACTTGAACTGATTGTATATTTCTTTTATATTTTGCTCTAAAGTGTCAAAGAATATTTGAGCAACATCGTCATTCTCATTCTTTGCAGTAAAAGTGACTGGAGCTTGCGAGTAAATGCTATCATCAAAACACTTGATGTAATAACAGGATGAACTAGGTGTATGTTTCTGGTATCGGACAGTGTATGACCTTCTTAGATCCGGCTGACGTGTATGAATCGGTTTAATAAATGACTCGAAATCTGCGTAAACTACGAATGGTACTCTCATGGATTTTTTATAGTGATTGAAATTTACAAACGTTTTTGAGTCAGGTAACACGACTTTTCGAGCGTCGTGTTGTGAACAATATTCGTTGTGATTGTTAAGAGCATTTTCACTTGTGAAAATGCTCTTAACAATCACAACGAACCTTAATAAGCATCTCCTACAGTAATGCATTGCATTGAAATCCCCCGTAGCCATTAACCTATTAAAGTTTTTAATCCAGCAGTAATGATTAATCTCACCTTCTGAGATTAGTAACAAATCTACTGCGTTATGACTAGTAAATGTTGAAATCTTTAATGGTATTATTTCTTTTTCGCCCCACGCCCATAGCTTTTCATATCCAAATACATGAATTGATACATTGTTATTCTTTTCAAATTTCTTAATATCTTTCCACCCTGCGGAAAACTCAATCCCACTCCAGTTAAATTTTTCAGCCTGCTTCTTTAAATGTTTATCAATGCGCTGTGGATTTTTTTCCACAGGATTTAAGGCTCTAGTTATACACCATTTGAAACACTGATTGTCTTCATTTTTCATATTTACAATAGCCTTTTTAGCGGCTAATTCTTCAGGAAGTGGAATATAAGAGCTACCTCGGAGTGGTTTGCATTCTACGGTATTTATTTCTAATTTCATAACCCTTCTAAATCTCCAATTACTACCCCGAATCTGAAAATTTGCCATTGACTCTAGCATTTTGCCTTTAGCCTTTACAAACACCTCTGCTGTATCTGTGGAAGGTAGAATTATTTCATTTTTAGAGAGAAAAGGAGCGTCATAAGATATTATTTCCCCAGACTTTAAATCAACCTTCTCCATTGTACATATAAGTGTTAGATTAATTTTTGTCTGAAGATTTTTATTTAATACTTCTAACACTTGCGGCAGAATACTGCTTAGAAATGACACAGCATCAACTCCATCTCTACCGTCAATGACATATTGCTTAGTGAATCCTTTTAATGCTGATTTCTTTTCTATAACTTCATATTTATTTGTCTTAGTCTGGGTGAATATGTTCAGAACTTTAGACTTTAGCGCAATAAAAGATTCGCTTATCGGCCTTTTAATTTTGGGTGGTACATAGCTTGCCAGCCAATCCCAATAAGACTCGATAGTTGCCATTACTCCAGTCTTGATTGGTGTAAGAATCTCAGTTTTGATATCTGGCACAGGCGTGTCAAGCAAATTCTCAGAAAGTATCTTCGATGATGGCTTATATTCAGTTGGCTCTAAAACCGGCGATCGAATATCTGGTACAGGAGAATTGAGTAAATCAACAACAACCGGTAATGTTCCGACCAACGCGTCAATAAGCTCCGCCTTTCTAAGCCAATAGAATTTTTTAAAACCTCGTTGTTTCGCGACAAGTCGCAATTGTTTCACCGTTTGAGTTTCCATTTTATATACGAAAGATATTTATTTAAATCAAATTCAATTTTATTTCACGACTTGTCTCAGATTTTATACTAACAGTCGGCGCCTGTAGCTATGCTGACAGAAGTGAAACTGTGGGCCTTTTCACCGCAGCGCATGACTCATAGTCGCATGATAATTACGCCTCAAGCTATTTATAAGCGAATCGAAACTGGGTTTTTCCATTGGTTTCTATTCTCGGTCAAATGATTATGAGTCATGAAAAGTTTTCTAGGTCGCGAGTTCGCGCGACTGTGTGCGTGCGTGGGCGTGCTTGATTTTACGCTTGTGTGTTAGATTATTCATAGGCAAGGCTATGCTTCAATAGTAATTGTCTAAATTTTAAGGCTAAAAATAGAAATGAGCAAGACTCAAGGCATGTCTGTGCTCAATATTCATGGAACATTTATGCATCAAGGCTAAAATAGAGTTTAGCTATGTTTTAAGGCTTTTCTATGCTTCAAATGATTAACGTTCATCTGAGTATGCTTAATCAAGGCTAATCAAGGCTAAAAATAGAATTTTGATAGATTTTAAGCTTAGGTTGTGCTTGGAAATCAGAATGTGCCAGACAAGTAATTATCCTACTACTTAGGACAATGGATGGAAATGAATGAGTAATTATATATAATTGAAATAAAATATAATTATTATATTGAATGTCTTGCATAAAATATTTAAATATTATGTGATTAGTTAATGAAGGAATATGTGTTGAATATAGATTCATATGATAATGCTACGTAGGATGAATAAATAAAAAATATTATGTTTATTTTTAAGGGTAAATGGAAGAAAATAAAACAAAATCTGGAATTGACTTATCAGAGAAATTGAATTCAAAGAATTGGAATGATAGACAAGATGCATATAATGAATTGAAAGAACGATGGAGTAATGGAGAAGAAGCATCACCTGTGATAATAAGCTATTTACAGAATGAACCCAATATACCTGCATGGAATCAGCTATTGATGCACTTCTAATAATCAATAATCTTAAAGTTGAAGATATTAAGAAAATATTTCAAAATATTGGGAATTCCAAAACCAGTGTTAGAACTAGGATGGAAGCTCTTATAAGTCATCTTGAAGATGTTGATGCTACTATTGAAGTATTATGTGAATTATTAAATTCGAAATCACCTAAGAATATTGTTTGTAGTTTATCTGCTATTAATAACTTGATTGAGAAGAAAGGATGTAAGTTAGGGATGATAGGGAATAAGATAATTGAAGTGATGGGGAATGCAGATAAGAACGTTAGAAGTGAAGGAGTTAAATTATGTTTAGAATTCTATAAAAGATATGGAGATTCAGTATTACCATATTTGGAAGGATTGAAAGCTATACAATTGAAAGAATTAATGGAAGAATTTAATAAATATAAATGTGTGGTTAAAGAAGAGGTGAAAGGAGTATGTATTCGTATACCTGATAACATATGTAGAGAATGTGAAGATGAGAATTGGAAGGTTAGATTAGAAGCCATGATGAATCTTAAGAAGATGATTAAGAACGTGGAATGTAATACTGAATTATTGAATATTATTTGTAGAAGGGTTGGAGATCCTAATAATCAAGTATTTAATGTAACACTTGAAATTCTTTGTGAATTGAAAGTTAAGAATATTGATATTGTTAGAGGACTTATTGAAAGATTGAAAGAGAAGAAGAATGTGGTGAGTGATAAGATAAAAGAAACATTGTATTGTATGAAGGTAAAAATTAAAGGAATGAATATAGAATTTTTAAAACATAAGAATCCACAAGTTAGATTGAATTTACTTGATTATTCTATGAAAAATTTAAAAAATGATGAAGAATTTATTAGAATGGTAGGAAGTTGTGCATTCGATCCTATTAGTGAAGTAAGGAATAAAGCTATTGAAATACTTAAAGAAATTAATATGAAATATGGAAATGTATTTGATGGAATTATTGATGATAATATTGTATTGAAAGTGAATAAAATGATTAAAGGGAATAAAGAAGTTATTAAAACACCCGAAAAAAAATATGTAAAGAAGAAACAATAAAGATATCTAATAAACCAATGGAAAGGAATATTGTTGATAATAAGAAAGAATGTACTTCTAATCGATTTAATCGATGTAATTCTGATAAGAATGGAAAAGAGATTTTGAATTTATTTTATTCTAAATATCCTTTTCTTTTAGAAAAGAATTGAAATATTCGTTTGGAAGGAGTTAAGATGAATGGAACATCATTCTATAAAGAATCCATTTTAGATTTATGTATGTTTCTTTGTGAATATAAAGAAGCTAATTTTCATTTGAATTTATGTTTTTTTTTGACGTATTGATAGGAAGGAAGAATGAACTCAAAGAAGTGGTTGATCTTGTAATGAATTATTGTATTGAACATATGACAGAGATTAAATGTAAAGATAGGATAGTTGAATTAGTAGAGATATCGAAAGATTTCAATAGGAAAGATGCGGTTAAGATTATAAAGAATAAAATATTCAATAATAGAAATGGAAAGAAATTTATTACATTAATTTTCTTGATGAGTATTGTTGGAGAAGATGATGATGAAGAAGTAAAAGATATAATGAATTTGAATTGTTGTGGAGTAGGAGAGAAGGAAGCAAAATCCACAATTTCAAAGAGAAAATGAAGAATAATAAGAAGAAAGAAGAGATGGAAATAAATAAAGAAGAAATGATTATTGAAGACAAAAAGAAAATAGAAATTAATAATCTTGAAGAAGTTAAGGATGTTACTAATAATAATAAGAGGAAATATTCTCAAATAAATATTGATGTATTAATTAAAGGCATTAATAAACAAAGGAATAAAGGAATTGGAAGGAGAGAAAATGTATTCACACCTCAATTTATTAAAATAGTGGAGAATGGTCCTTTTCAACAAGTTTCAGATTTATTTGATACCATAGATAAAGTTATGGTGAGTGATTTCCTTATAGATTTCCTAATTTGAATCTCAAGCCTCTGAACCATCTATCAATTCTATTCTTCTTTCATTCATTTCCAGTAAATACATTTTGAAGGAATTTGAATGTAAGAAATTAATTGATTATTTACTTGAAAATGAAATGATTGAAGAATTAGAAATGACGGATATAGTATATCGAGTGACGAAATTATTTTTGATATATCAAAGAATAGGTAGCAAGGAAAGTAATGAAGAAATATTGAAATTGGTTAAGAAATATAAAATGTTTAGAGGAAATAAGAAATCATTTATTGAAGAGATCAGAAAGAATAAGAAAATAGAATTGGGAGACGTTATTAAAGGATGTCCAGATTTTCTAAGTTTTATTGACGAAATAGAAGGAAGTTTCATGTCAACAACCAGAATGGAAGAAGATGAAGGAATGAAGACTAAAAATGATGAATCTATTAGGAAAGAAGATGTATTAAAGGATTTGAATGAAGAAGGATCAAAGATTAATGAAGAAATGAAAATAATATCAGTTAATAACGATTCATTTATTGTTGATGAAGTTGATATTGAAGCATCTTTTGATGCATTGAGTATAAATTCTATTTCTGGAATAGCAACACCTAATTCAAAGAAATTTAGAAAGGAATTTGAAATAAACAATTCCAAACAGAAAGTAACGATTGATGGATTAGAACTTATTTTAGATCATTTAATTGATTCAAATCCTATTGTTAGTGCAGTGACATTCACAAGACTTATGAATATAATTGATACTAATATAGAAGTACCTTTATTTTCTTCTCATTCAATTGCTAGTTCTATTTCCATTCAACTTTTTGATGTACTTCATAACTCATCTCTTTCCTTATTAATTCTTAAAGTATTTCTCAAACTTAGTCAAAATAAGATATTCTGTGAACAATTCAAGAAAGAAACATTACTCAATGCAAATTCTGATCTTGTGAAGATAATGAAAACACAGAATGTTAAGAATAGAACTATTCCATTCCCATATTCTCAGTCATTGATTCAAGATTATTCTCATCCATTGATTTAAGATATTTCATCACTTGTAGGATATATTCTAATCAATTTATGTTTGAATTCAAAACCTAGTATTATTCCTGAAGTATATTTAGAAATGATAGGGAATTCGAAAGAAGAAATTTTATTGAAATTGATATGGAGACATTCAAAAGCATTAAGAATGGATGATAAAGAAGAATTGAGTAAGATTCTCAGTGTTCTGATGTGTTTCTATGATAATAATCATACATCTGTTCTTGCTGAAGATAATGTAACATTGAAGATATTACAACTTCATTTGAAAGAAATGGTTAAATTCTATCAAGAAAATATATATGAGTTTGAAATACATGGATTAGCAAAGGTATTTGTAGGATGTTTGATGGATGGAACAGGACGAATTCATAATTCTAATATAAAAGAGAATTGAAGAAAGAAGAAAATTAAGATTTTTTTTAAATACTATAATTTAACATAACAATGAATTCAATATTTTGACTATAACAATAACCGTCCTATAACATTTAAATAAATATTTTTTCAAAATTTCTATTGATTGGCCTGATTTCTATAGAGCTTAATTGAAGTATAAATTAAATGCGATTTAACCATCTGCAACCATTGGATTTATTTTTTAGTTCTGGTATTTCTTCGTCCTTGAGTAGTTGTAGTCTTAAATATAGGTATCTTTTGAATAATTAAAGTACATATCTTTCCTCATCTTTCTCATCATAATACTTAATATTCAGTGTATCCTTACAATCGTCATCAGGATACCCAAGAATATATATTTCATATGATAGTTGTATGTAATCAAGGTTAGAAGAGGAATGTTTTGTATTCTCTTCAGAACATCTTTCTTCATTTTCTTCCATACCACTCCAATTTGTATATTTATCAAACCGAATCACACTAGATGTGTTAGATGGTGCAGGTTGAAAATATATATGGAATATAATATTATCCTTTCCAAATGGTGCTTCCAACCCAGGATCATTTGCTGATATCTCTCCACTTTCAATAATTATATCAACTGCTCTTCTCTTAAAATCAACTGCTTCTTTATCTCCAGGCATAAACTTTCTATATTCCTTCGAGCTTCTTCTCCACATCCTAATTCTTCAAGTTTTTCTCTTTGATATACATATCTAGAATAAGGATTTTTCACTCCATTCTCGAGGATAGTATCAAAAAGATGTGGAGCACTATCGTATCCATGATAACGAGCACATCTTCCTTCGGAAATAAAATGATATAACATCATATACATTAGCATTGTAATTTTCCATGTTTGTATTCATAAATTATATCTTTTGTAATTTGTGATTTTTCCATTTAGAGCTATGTATATCCGGTGTAATTCTTCTTTCCTGAAGCTTTCTCATTGATCCATCTAAACCTCCTTTTAATTTTTATCCATTTACTAAGTTTGAACGAATTATATGAAATAAAAAGTTATTAAAAAATGTTTATTGTTAGCAGTTTTATTAATATTTAAAAACTATTTATAATGGGTTCAATATTCTAGATATAACAGTCTACAACGTTAAATATTTAATCCAAAAAATTTTATTGTTAAAATTTGTTATCAGTTAATTTTGATGCCCTCTTGAAGGATGAATAGAAGAAGAAGGGAAAGAAAAGAATATTTGATACAAAAAGAAAGAGAAATGAAAGATAAAGAAATGGAAGGGAAGAAATATAGATTAGAAGAGGTATTAGAATCAAATACAAAGATTCCTCATAATCTTAGGGATGAAGCAAGTTTATTGTTGAATGAAATGATATATGAAGGTAAGATTGAAGAAGAATATAAATATCCTAAAGTGATGGTGATTACATCAAGAAATCCAAGTTCTCAATTATTATATTTTTCTAAACATTTAGCTTTGATATTGAATGGAGAACATGTGATACGTGGACAAATGTGTGAAGAAGAAATAAGTGAGATGGCAAATAAAGATGGATATACTTGTGTAATGATATTACATGAGAATAGAGGAAAACCAAGTAGTTTGGTGGTATCATATTTCCAATTTGAACCAACAATTAGATTTACAATTATAGATCATTTTATGACTAGAAGAAGTTTTCCTCTTGGACCAAAAGCATATTTTGTATGTGATAATATGGAAGGAGAAGTTGGGATTAAGATCAAGAATAAATTAGCATTATTATTTCTTAAATGTGAAGAAGCCAAGAGAATAGTTAGTTTAGTGAATAGGAATGATAGTATGGCATTTAGACATTATTTGATAGAGAAAGGAGTCAAGACCACATTGAATAAGAATTTTGAAATGGATTTGAAAGCATATGAAATAAAGAAAGGAACATTTGAAATGGATGGAGAAATAGAATGGGTATATAAGCCATATATGAATTCTAGAAGAACTAAAGAAGAGATAGGAAATAGTATAGTGAATGAATAAAATAAAAACAACTAGATTTTCCAAATATTTTTTTAAAATTTCTTTAGGTTTTAAAATTTTTATCCCTTAAAAATGATTAATGATTTTCTTTTAGGACAGATAGTCAAGATACCACCAATTACAAGATGTATAGCATTTTTCCATAGCATTGATAACTTTATTAGTTTATACAGATGCAACATCACCATATAGTTTATTCTATTCACCCTTATTTCTGAAGAGATTTGAAGTATGGAGGATTTTCGCATCATTCCTATATTTAGCAAAACCTACTCTTGATGTATTCATGCATATAGTTTTCTTATATCGATATTCCAGAATGCTTGAAGAAGGTTGTATCAATACATCTGAATATTTTTGGTTAGTTTCGATTATTTAATTTATTCTATTTATTATTTCGAATATTTATGGAATATCTACACTTGGAACATCATTTTCATCAACGATAACTTATATATGGACAAAGAGAAATCCAAGAGCAATTGTTCAAATATTGGGATTTATTTCATTTCCTGCATTTTATCTCCCATTTATTTTACCTGGATTTATGTTGTTGTCCAGAAGATCTATTTCGATTGATGATATTCTAGGAATAGTTGTTGGACATATCTTTTATTATTTCAAAGATGTATATCCTAGATGGGGTAGGGATGTATTAGCTACACCATGTTGGGTTAAGAAAATGTTTAATGAACATCCTACAAGTTGTTGTAAGAAAGAAGGGATTACGATTGGAGAAGGAAGAGCTAGATATGAAAGAAATAAAAATCAAAATAATGATACAATATTATCTAAAGATGAAGAAACAAATATTGAAGATAAATCTATTAATAATAATATAATAGATGAAGAAATTTGTAAAGATTCATCATTATTTCTAAATGATCAATCAGGAATAAGTTTGAAAGGAAATTCATCTATTTCCAATACTATACCTAATTTGGAATCTTTCAATGATACTTTGAATTCAAATATTGTTACAACAATTCAAGAAGAAATAGAAGATTCTAATGAAGAAAATCAATCTAATGATGATAAATGGGATGAGAAATGGGGTATTGATAGTAGTAGTAAACAGAAAATAAAATTGATTGAATATTATACATTATAATTATATTCTTATTTTAAAATTAATAAAAAAAGAAGTTGAATAAAATTTAATTATTGTTAATATTCTCTTTCTCTCTAATCAACTTTTTTTGATATTTGATTCATAGGTAAATGAATTAAAAGACTATTATTGGATCTAATAATTCCAAAATCTCCATTTATGGCTATTGAAATTCCATTAATTCCTTTCTTCTCTCCATTCAGAACACAAACAAAATCATTCTTTTGTGGTTGAATGAAAGAAATTTCTTTGATATCAAAAACACCATCTTTTGTTATAAATGAATCGTCTTCGCAATCTTCTAGAATTAATTCTTTTCCAAATACTTTTATCAATGTACCTTTAAACGGTTTATTCTCTTCAACAAGCCATTCTGTTCCTGATTCTTCAATCATTCCTACATTAGATGTTTTATATCCAGGTGTCCTGTATCCCGGTGTTTTATACCCAGAAGTTTTATATCCTGGTGTCTTGTATCCAGGTGTTTTATATCCAATACTTTCATCATATCCTAATATTCTCATAGGTTCATGACTCAATCAACTAACTGAATTTCTTTCTACATTTACAAACTTCATATTAGAATTAAGTTGTATTCTACACAAATTCTTATATACTTCTTTAACTATTCCATTATATCCCTTATATTCTCCTGATTGTATTTGTACTTCTTTATTAATAATTGGATCTCTTTTAACTCTTTGCTGTCTAGTAATTCCCATCTTCTCTACTTTGGCTTTCTCTGCAATCGATCCTTTCAAATCTTCAACATTTACTTTGATTTCTTCTGTAAAATCTTTAATAGCAATAATACATTCTTTCCCTTCTACTTTCACAACTATTCCATTCTCTCCTTTAAATGATACATTCTTTCCATCATCAAAATGTTTAATCAATATTGATATTTGAACTTCAAATCTTTCTCCATCATTCTGTATAGTAGCAATAGATCCATTAATACTTGTCACTATTCCTTTCATTCCAATCAATTCTCCTTTCATCACTCCAATTTTATCTCCTACACTAACAATACAAGATTGTTGAAATTCTTCAAGTTCTACAAATGTTGGTTCAATATCAAAATCAATACTACTCTTCAATACATCTTTCTCAAGAAATCCATCTATATATGTATCTCTTTTATAAATATAATATCCTTTCGACATAATCAAATGTTTTCCTGAAAAATCTTCAGGTTTAAAATGTCGTTTCTCTTCATTTATTCTAGGAATCACTCGAACTTTCACCATTTCTCCTTCTACTCCAACTATCTTTGCAAGATCATTTTTATATTTCCCTTTCTTTATTCTACCCCGTTCTCCACAACTCTCTTCTTCTTGATATGTCAATCCTTCAATCATTTCTCCTTGAGGAACTACTGATATTTTTGTTTTATTAACTCCTCTCAATGTTCCCAATGCTTCCATCACATGTTGTTTTTGAAATGCTTCAATATATAAATACCCCTTCAATCCATCTTTACAAACAATACTAAATATATTCTTTGGTTCATTATCTATAATTCTCATTGTTATTTCTCTTTCCGATCCTCTTTCAACTCTGATAATAAATAATCTGGGTGATGTATTCCTTGGAACTAAACTAGATTGTTTAAACCCTCGTTCCATTGTTTCTTCCTCCTCTTCTTCAATTTCTTCATCTTCTTCAATATTTCCATATTTTCTTTCCAATTCTTGAGTGAAATTGTTCCAATTTCCACGAGTTTCAGTAATTTCTGGGATTTCATCCAAATCCTCTGAACTGAATTCAGATTCATCTTCAGATGCTTCTACACTTACATATTTACTAGAGGGTCTTCTAGCCATTTTTCAAGGGTTTCGAAATCTTTGAATATAGAATTGGATTATGAAAATAATTTAACCCATTCATCCATGGAGAATAAAGAATTGAATGAATTAGAAAAAGCAATTGAAATGAAGAATGTCAACAATATAATTTCATTAGCAGAGAATATAAATGTAAAGGATGCCAAGAAAGCGGAAGGAATGTTATTGGAATTCTACGATCATTAAGTATCAATAGGCAATGCAGTTATTGAACTTATTGCATATTCGAAAATATAAAAAATCCAAGATAAAACCACCACTCAAAGGATGTTTTTGTTTTAAAATATCTGATATAAAGAAATAAAAATGATTTGTCATTTAAATAAAAAATATTATTATGCAATCTTCCTTTATTCGAAATAATTAATTTCTCATGAAATCTATAAATAATATTCCCATATCTCTCAAGAAGAAATTGAAATGATATTTGAGTGTCAATAGATAGAGATATAAACTATATTGATCTCCATAACAATTACGGCCATATCTACTGAAAATCACCGGATCTCGTCAGATCTCCGAAGTTAAGCCTGTGTGAACTCGGTTAGTACTGAGGTGAGTGATCACTCGGGAATCCTGAGTGTTGTAATTTTTGTTTTTTATTCATTTGTTATTTCATACCAAATCCAATGCTCCTGCTCTCAAGATTCATTTAAATGTTACGATGTCGGCATGTGCAAGGTCAGGAAAGCACAAGGAGGACCACCCATGGCCGCGAGGTTGCCTCTTTCTATGTTCCTGTAATGACTTGTACAAGGATTGGAAGCTTATTGGATATCTATGACCACTCAGGCTATCATACATTTGTTTGCACAAACAAAACATGAGCACTGATGTCACTTCGCAAGCCTCCACGTGGCGAGAGTGGAAACGTCGTCTCTAATCATATTGCGTCATACGTGGCGTAGGAATAATACCCAATACATCTTATGGCCTATTATATATCTCATGATGAAACTATTAGGAAGTATAGTAGCTAGAAGATTAGAATGGATAATTGAATCGAAAGGGATATTAGTGAAGGAACAAGCAGGATTTCGAAGAATGGAAGAATGTGTAGGACAAGCCACAGCATTCTATGAAATAGTTTTAAGAAGAAAGTTGAAAGGTTTGGATACTTATGCAATATTTATTGAGTTTGCTAAAGCCTATGACAAAGTACCAGATGCAGGATTATTAAGGAAATTTAAGAGTATGGGGGATTAAAGGGAAGATCTATAAGATAATCCAAGCTCTGTATGAAGATTCTAAATTGAGAGTGAGAACTGGAAATGGAATGTCTAGAGATGTTGGATATAATTGTGGAGTTAAACAAGGATGTCCAGCATCACGCATACTCTTTGATCTGTATATCAATGATTTTTTTAGGAATCAAAGGAGTAATAGTGAAAGGATTAAATGATAGGATTACTATTTGCAGATGATGCAGTGATATTTGCAGAGAGTGTAAAAGAATTAAGAGAGTGTAGAAGAATTAAGGGAAAGTGTTGAAATAGCAACACAATGGGCATCAAGGTGGGCAATGAAGATCAATGTTAAAAAATGTGGAATAATGCAATTTACGGATAGAAGGAATATTGATAGAATAACACCACCGATCATGATTGAACTCAAAGAAGTACCTGAAGTGGAAGAGTATATCTATTTAGACATTAAAATAGATAATTCCTTATCTAGAGAAAAGATGATAGAAAGAAATACCATGAATGGATAGAAAGTAGCCATGAATGGATAGAAAGTAGCCATGAGTATACAGAAAGTAGCCATGAATGGATAGAAAGAAATACCATGAATGGATAGAAGGTAGCCATGAGTATACAGAAAGTAGCCATGAATGGATAGAAAGAAATACCATGAATGGATAGAAAGTAGCCATGAGTATACAGAAAGTAGCCATGAGTATAGAAAGTAGCCATGAGTATACAGAAAGTAGCCATGAATGTGTCTAAATGCAGTGAAAGGAGGGAAGAATATGTGTCTGAGTAGAATGAGAACTGAGTTAGGAATGTCTATGATTTGCCAGAAAACGGCAGAGAAAAGAACCCGAGCTTGGTTTAAATTTCCAAAACTGAAGACCTGGATATCTACACTTATGGATAGTGAATGGAAAGGTAAGAAGAAGACATGGACAAGCCAAACCAGAATGTGGCTTAGATCATATGCTAAAGATGACAAAGAACCTGAAGTGAAGAAGAAACTCGAGGGAATCTATGAAGCGAGGGTTGAGAAGAGGAACAAGGCTAAGATTAGTTCTTGGGCTAAAGAGATGAGTCCAATGGAAGGATCGAAATGGATAAATCTTGGATTGGACTATCCTGAAATGAGTAGAGGATTGTTGATGATAGGTAGGATCAGAATGGGAGTATTCCTGTATAGACCGAAGTTAGCAGCAATTGAATATTTGGATTCTAGTTATCGTAAGAAATGCCCGATGTGTGAAATCGAAGTACTTGAGGATCTCGAACATATTATATTCTCATGTCCAGGATATGATATAGCTCGAGAGGAATATATTAAGCCAAAATTTCTCATTTTGGGAAGAATTGGGAAAATCGCCAATAGCTCAGTCAAGAGTGATAAGCGTGCTCCTTGGAGGGGAGTTAGGACTATGGGGAGGGATAGTTAAGTCTTCTATAACTATTACGGGCCCAAAATGGGAGTTCAGGAAGGGAGTCAGACCTGAAGATCGAAATGGTTGTTAGGATGGCACATTTCCTTCAGAAAATGCGTCCACTACAAGCAAGAGGTCTAGTACTCAAACTAGGACGAAGCACTCATATGTCTTCCTGGAAGCAAGGCTCACGGGGTATGGTAGATCTAGGCGAGCTATAGTCGGGGGATTAGTGAGTAAGAATCTCACAGGCATGGAAGGTAAGTCCTGCTAGGATCTTCTTAGAAGTGTCTCTTTTGAAGATTTCCTCTTCCTCTGGCGTCAAAAAAAAGACATTAGTTGAGTTAGTTTTGATTGATATTGGGTAAGTTTGAGGGATTGGTAAAGTTTAGAAGATTTAAAATTGGATAAATTTTTAAAAATTTTTTAGATTGGATAAATTTTTAAAAATATTTTAGATTTTTTTAGATTGCATAAATTTTTTAAAATTTTTTTAGATTGGATAAATTTTTAAAATTTTTTAGATTTTTTTAGATTGGATAAATTTTTAAAAAATTTTTAAATTTTTTTATTAACAGTTAGAATTTTTCTAGATTTTTCTAGATTTTTCCAGAAAACACTAGAAGAAATATATGACGCAATATTTTGAGAAATGACGAATGAGAATTCTTCTAGAATATTCCAGAGTTTTCTAGATTTTTCTAGAAAAATAAGATGTTACTAACATCAATGCACAATGGACCTTAGGAGTAATGTAGCCTAATACATAATACATGTAGGATATACATAAAAATTGTAGTCTAATAGGCCTTCATAATACATGTAGCCAAATACATAAAAATTGTGATTTATTTTATTCCTAAATACTGTAAACTGATCCAAAACAGTGAAAAATATGTAACTGCTTAGTAGAGTAGACCTTGATTGTCGTGCAATTTATTTCAAACTAAGTAGTAAATTGACAATAAATTAAGAAAATATGTAGTTTGCCTTTGATTATCTCATTTCAGCTCTCTAATCAGAAAACCATCTTACCAATACCTACAGTAGGCATAGATCTATAGACCTAAATAGGTTTTCCCAAAAGTTAACTCACATAATGATGCATTCATACAACAATTTTCCCATATTAAATTATTGCATAGTAGTATACTATAGAGGAGTTGGACTGACGCAAATAGTTTATTTTTTGTAAAGATTTACTATTAGGGCCTATATTTCAATCAAACTTCAACATGCCATATCGAAAGCAACTGTAAAAGATGATATTGAAATTATGTAAATAATGTACATGCACAATCTAAAGTAACGGAGATGTTATGATATACCTTGATATAATTAGTAGTAATCATATCGGGAATCCATTTCTTAAAGTATATAAGTGTTGTCTCGTCTGTGTATAGGCCTATATTTATGTATATATATAGGCAAAGTAGATCAAGCACTACAATTAGTAGTAAAATTTAATGCACATGTATAAACATAACTGAATGGTTTAATGGTAAATGTGAATATATATATTTTTCTATTTCTGTCATTATAGCTTTAAGTATTGTAAGAATTTGGTTTTCAAGCAAATATAACATTACTACTGAATTGTAAATTCAGCAGTTAATTGATAAGTAATTTCATATTACAAACAAATGTAAGAGAATCAACATATGTGACACAAGGCTTATAATTCATTCGCATATTTTACCAGGCGAAAGAACTTCAACGCTCTATGCGATATCCGTTGGAAATAAAACTAATATCGGGGACAGGGTGTACATCAAATCTGAGGATGGCGAAGATAACATTGAATTTGGCGAAGTTTATCTAAGAAATGTTGGAAACGAGATGGTTAATGGAGTCAGCATGTATGTCGACGCAGCGCTCATCAAACTAAATGAAAGCATTAGTAGCGATCCGCGGTTAAAAAAATGCTTCAAAATAGATGAAGTGCCGCATGTCCTTCGATCGGAAGCTGAACAGTCTCAAGTAGGAAGAGTAATATTGCGCGCGGTCGATCAAAGGTCAACAGACCGAAGGGGTTGGATTTTATCCAGCTCTTACAATATCCTTCAATCATATAGAGGTGCTATGCATTGCTGTACTCAAATAGCGCGATTCAAGGAACACGGATGCCATAATGGTTGTGTCCACAGTAGAGGAGAGAGTGGGACACTGGGCACCTTTGAGCCCACTCCTGATCGGGGTGCTAGTGTTTCTCCTGTGGTAATGTTGATTGCAAAAAATAGAGAACTCCACACAGACGGGAGGAAAATTCATTATTCAATTGGAATAGATATCAGAGGAATAATGAATATATTCAGTAAACAAATTGGGGAAAAGTTAGCTATTTGGACCGATCCCGTTGAAAAATGAATTTAAGCTCTATGGTTTAATTAGTGTTGAATTAACAATTTAATCAACCAATCTGCTACAAAACATCAAAGCGATAACTCGATATCTTAATCACAAAAACTGATTAATATTATTGTGTACTATCTATAGTATTTTATGTTGCATTAAATCTTATGTCTCCATAACTATGCCAAATCATCCACTGCTGTTAAATTTTAAACCTGCTTCTCTTGAAGAAATCCGTCACCTAATAGTCTGCTCTACCGACTCATCTTGCTCACTAGATGCCATTCCAACCAAACTACTTAAATTTTGCATTGATGCCCTCCTACCTCCAATTACCCATCTGGTTAATCTTTCACTTTCCGAAGGAATTTTCCATCTACTTTTAAAAATGCTGTTGTTTCTCCTCTGCTTAAAAAGCAATCACTTCCTAAAGATGATCTTTCTAGCTATCGCCCATTTCCAACTTAAATTTCATTTTCAAAATCTTGAAAAAAATAATCTACACTCGCTTATGCAGCCATCTGGAATCTTTTCCTTCTCTATCTTGTTTCCAATCTGCATATCGAAAGCTTCACTCCACTGAAACTGCCTTACTCAGCATTCATAATGACCTTTGCTTAGCCTTAAACTCTCAAAGGGTATCGGCCCTTGTACTACTTGATCTTTCGGCTGCCTTCGACACCATCGATCATAAAATTCTTACCAGTAGACTTAAAACGTGCTTTGGTATCTCTGATTCCGCTTTCTCGCTGATCTCCTCCAATCTTTCTGGTCGCACTCAATCTGTTATTATAGACATTGAACGCTCCCCTGAACTACCTCTTCTTCGTGGTGTGCCCCAAGGATCTGTACTTGGACCTTTACTTTTTTCCCTCTACACTACCCCACTCAGTTATAATTTAGACAATGCTTCAATAAACTTTCTCTTCTTTGCTATGATGCTCAGCTATACATCACATTTTCTAGCTCACATTCAGACTTGAAATTGCAACACCTTTCATCTGTTCTTGACAAAGTATATTCATGGTTTTGCAGTAATCGTTTCTCTGTCAACCCCTCTAAAACCGAATATCTTTTAATAGGCACTCCCCAGCAAAGAACCAAAATTGCCAATTCATCCATCTATTTTCAATCTCTTTCTTCCAATCCTACTCCCAAGGCTAAAAGCCTTGGTGTCATGTTTGATGAAAATCTTGATTTTAAATCTCATATCTTATATGTCTGTCGTTCATCTTTCTTCCAGATTCGTCAAATCAGACAGATACGGTCATCTCTTGATAAAAATTCTTCGATAATTCTTGCCAACTCAATACTTCATTGTAAACTTGACTACTGCAATTCATTGCTATATACTGCTCAATAATCATGATCTTGACAATTTATACGAAAAAAAGTCCCAATATCTTTAATCAAGCTGGTATTAATATCATATATAGAAATGTAATTAATATTTTAAAAATCTGTGCTATCAGAACTATAAAACAAAGAGGTAAAAATGGTGTACGAAAATGTTGGTGGGATGAAAATTTAGATACATTTAAACACGATTCCATTGAACATTTTAATAATTGGAAAAATGCAGGTAAACCAAACGAAGGCAACCTGTTGGATTTGAAAGTTGAAGCTCACAGAAACTACAGAAATGCCTTCAATGAGAATAAGCTGAAGTATAAAAATAATGTATCAGCTGAATTACAAAATAATCTACTAAATTCAAATGGTTCAAAATTTTGGAAAAGCTGGAAAGGTTACTTTTTTTAAACAAAAAAATACCCAAAATGATGTTACTGTAGAAGGATTAAAAAAAGATACTGAGATTGCCAACGCTCTTGCTAATAATATAAAAAATGCCTGCACACAAAACTCATTAGAAAAGCATCAATCTTTTCGGGATAGCTATTTTTGTAAAAAGGGGGTTTATGAAAATACAGAAAATGAATGCTATATTGAAGTTGAAGCCATTGATAAAGCAATTAATAGCATTGAAGCAAAACAAAGCTCCCGGTGCAGATGGTTTAACAATTGAGCATATTGCTTATGCACATCCGTCTTTAATTATAATTCTAAGAACTCTATTTAATATAATGTTGAAGTTGGGAAAAGTTCCTGATGAGTTCGGGGTTGGCATTACTACGCCAATACCGAAATTTAAGGATCACAAAAGAAACATGTCTGCTGACGACTTTCGGGGAATAACGATATGCCCAATAGTATCAAAAAATTTTGAATACTGTATTTTAAGGTATGTTAGTTTTGAAACCTCCACACGGCAATTTGGATTTAAACAAAAAGTCGCATGCACTAACGCCTTGCATAATCTTAGAAAAGTTGTTAATTACTTCAATAATAGAAACACTACAGTAAATATTGGGGTAATTGATCCGAAAAAAGCTTTTGATAAATGCAATTGTTATCTAATTTTATCTATGTTGCAGAACAGAGGTGTAAATAAATGTGTATTAAATGTGCTAGAAAATTGGTTTTCCAAAAACTCTACAACTGTTAAATGGAAAAATTGTATGTCTAATTGTGTGCCTCTATTATCTGGTGTTAAACAAGGAGGAGTAGTTCTGTCACCCATTTTATTTACGTTATTTGTGGATAATATATTGAGTGTATTAGAGCAATCTAATTTAATCTGCTTTGTTAATTTTAAATGCTTTAACAGCTTCATGTATGCTGATGATTTAATTTTGATTAGTGCATCGGTTACTGATTTACAGCTTATGTTTGATATATGTGATAATGTTTTCAATGAGTTAGATTTGCCAATAAATGTGTCAAAATGCCATTGTATAAGAATAGGCCCAAGGTGTAGCTATTCATGCTCACCTTTAAGTATTCAAGGGTTGGGGTTAGGGTTAGGGTTAGGTTAGGGTTACCCTAACCCAAACTCTTGTGGATCACGATTTAGCATACAAACACCTTTCTCTTATCAGGACTGTATCGTTATAATCAAAGTGGGATTTCCCAGTTGGCACAGTCCACCATGCTGGCCAGACTAGCTGATCTACATATATATATATATATATATATATATATATATATATATATATATATATATATATATATAGACCCTATATATATATATTGATATATATATATATATATATTTGTATATATATATATAGACCCTATATATATATATATATATTTACAAATATATATATAGATATATATATATATATATATATATATATATATATATATATATACATATATATACAAAATATCCAACAGAATAAGTATTGACCGAAAAGGTCTATGGAATAATTTAAATTTTAATGTTACGCTTTATGATTATTAATTGATCCTAGGTACCTAATATGTGCAGAGGTTTACTCTATCAACACGCACTAAGCCGTCGAATAAAAAATATTGATATATATATATATATATATATATATATATATATATATATGTTATATTATAAAATATATATATATATATATATATATATATATATATATATATATATATATATATAGGTATAATTGGATAAGAATTTTTTTACAGTTCGTAAATGTATTAAAAATAGGAAGAAGGGTTGGACTGGACACATTCTAAGGGGGAAATTCTATTAAAATGGTCACAGAAGGCATAATAGAAGGCAGAGGCAGACAGAGATTAGGTACGTTAGATGAAATAAAGATCCACTCATTTATGAACATGAAAAGGCAAACGGAAGACAGAGATGAGTGGAGGTGTTATATGCCATGGACCTGCCAGTAGGCGGTGCAATAAGAAAGAAATATATATATATATATATATATATATATATATATACATGTATACACGTATATATGTATATATATTATATAAATATATATGTATATATATATTCTATATATATATATATATATATATATATATATATATATATATTTATCAATGCATAGCTACACAGTATATAGGCCTCCTTGGCTCGTACTGGTATTGGCGGTACTTACAGTGAGAAACAGGTTGTCCACTTCGTCTTAGTTCAGCCGGATCATCGAATTTCTTCACGTTACAAGACCCCAGAACTTCCATTTCTCATAGAAAGGTATTTTATAGAAGATCACTTATCGATGTTTATATTCAATTACTCCTTTTCAATCATCCAATGGTGAGGAATGAAATCTGCAATTAGACTGTTGTCATTATTTTATTTGCGCTTATATGTACACAAAATTCCTCTAACCCGGTTTCGACGAGTGAACATCAGCTATAGCTATGGATTACGATTTTCTAATATGATATGTTGATATCATCTATTGAACTGTTTTTAACCGGAAGCCTCGTTGGTTTAGTGGTATAGATGCTAGGCTTTAGATCATGTGGTTCGGGATTCGGTTTTGGCTCGAGTCATTTTTATTTTTTTGAGTTTTACTAGATTTTATTAGCTTCTTAGGAATATGTTTATGATTAGGGTTAGAGATAGGGGATAGGGATAGTTAAAATTGAAAATTAAAATGACAAATAAGCTTACCTTGTTTTTTCATTAAAATTATATTTTATATTTCGGCAGAGTTTTTTTACGAAATAGGGGAAGAATTTTTCTTGTACATTTAAGAGCATGTACTATTCTCCCGACTTGCAGATCCAGTTTAAAGTTATTTAACGTGAGCAACCTAACACACCTCAATAAACCGTTGATGATGAAAATCATGCGAATATTAAAACTCGAACATACAACGAACTATGCGACTAGTGTGAATTTACATAGTTCAATAGATTAATTTTTTAAGTAAATTAAAGTATATTTATATTTGAATAACTTTTCTTAGTAGCGACAATTTTATAGGCCTCTCGTTATCGGCGAACGAGTTTATTGACAATCGCGGGCGGTTTGAAGTACTACAACTAATAACAACTACAGGCCTACTGGTGCGTATTGTATATAATTCATTATTGATCTTATATCTTCGGTAGTTTGGCGCATATGTTTAGCTAATTTGTATAGAAATTAATCTTCCAAGATTTGTTGCTGTTTCTTCAACTTGATTTGAGCAAGAATTAGGCCTATAATATACAATGTTAGTTTAGATTTAACACCCGTGTCCCAAGCTGACCATTATAAAATTTTATATTCTACCTTTCCCACAACTAATTGTTTCATTTCACTTAGGTTTCTTAAGAAATATTAACGATGCAGGAAAACAACCATCGGGAAATTGAGATATAGAATTATGTTTAATGAATTAAATCTCATTATATCTCTCTCTTTCTCTTAAATGAAAATATAATTAAATAATTATTTATTTTAGCTTAGTGCACTGCCTTCTGGCAGGTACGTGATACATAGAGCCTACACACTTCCCTGTCTTCCGCCTTCCTCTTCATTTTCACATATGAGTGGGTCATTAAATCATCTAACATACATAATCGCGGCCCCTGCCTCTTTTTCCTTCCATTCTACCTTCTATGACCTCTTTTAATAGACCTTTCCCCCTTAGAATGTCCTATTCAACTCTTCTTTCTATTTCTTAATACATTTATCAACTGTCTATCTGTGCCAACTCTCTCCAGGACTTCCTCATTTGTAACCTTTTGAGTCCACCTAATCTTCTCCATTCTTCTCCAAATTCACATTTCCAATGGCTCCAGTTTCCTAATATCTTCCTTCCTTAAGGTCCATGTTTCACATCCATGCAAGAGCGTGGTCCAAACCAAAGTTATTATTAAAGTTTTCACCATCTTTATCTTTGTGTCTTTCTTTAGACTTTTTGTTAATAGTCCTTTTCTATTACCAAAGGCCGCTTTTGCTTGTGCAATCCTACTGCAGATTTCCTTTTCACATTTCCCGTCATCGGTTATATTATGATCCACGTATTTGAAACTCCTTACCTGTTCAAATTTCGTACCATTTATTGTGATATTAACTTCACCGTTCGCATTTGGCACTCACATAACCTTAGTCTTTTTGTATTAATCATCATGCCATATCTCAATGCCGTACCATTCAGCCTATCCATTATCTTCTGCAGTCCAATCTCGCTGCCCGCTAACTCTCCGTGGTCATCTGCAAATCCTACATCTTATAACAAATTCCATCCTACTTATATTCTTTCTTCCTCCTCTTCCATGGCTTCCTCCATCATTGCCTCAGCGTAGATGTTAAACAGCAGCGGCGAAATGCTACAACCTTGTCGTACTCCACGTCGTATTTGACCTTCTTCTGAGTATTCTTGTTGGATTTTGAATACTGCTCTTTGATTCATGAACCAGTTTAAAATTAGTCTTATTTCTCTCCAGTCAATTCCTATTCTTTTTATGATATTCATCATCGTTATCCAATCAATCCTATCAATCCTATCAGGAATCTCAAAGTTTAAAAAGCATACTAAAACCTCATTTCCATATTCTAAGCTTCGTTCGCAAAGAACCGGCATTACAACTTTATATATTTTGTCATATTATTGTTTCAATTCATCTGAGGATTAGGTAATATATACAATAAAAGAAAATGGTGCCTTGTAAATTTAGGCGTACACGTTAAATTTCTTTGCCATTGTGTAAAACAAATTTCCCAAATTTAGGACTTTTTATAATTAATTTGATAACGCAGATTATGGTAAGCTCCAAACTAAGTGTGTTAAGCGCAACAGGTTTTCCTAAACCTACAAGAAAAGTACAACGCAGGGGACAGGAGAATAAAGATAAGTGTCACGAACCTGCTAAGAGGCAGTAGAGAGAGACAACGAAAGAGACAGAGAGCGAGAGAGAGAGATTGAGATTGAGACACATAAATATGTTTTTATACATGATAATATAATTCGTCAAGTTATCCAAGTCAAGCTGACACTTTCCTTTTCTAGGAAGACGAAACTGTTGGTATATTAATTTCCGAAAAGTAGAGTAGTTGTCTACGCAATAGTCTACTGAGAAATTAGATGATCTCAACACACATATAGTATAGAACAAGCATTGGTTAGTATTGCGCACCTTGCTTGCTTTTGAGAAAGCCTTTAGCTATTGCTGAGCTAATAATCAGGTTTAACAAGTCAACTTCCTCATTGCATAGTTACATAAATCATGGAATGTAATACATGTTAAGTTAAACTTGTAGGCACTAAAATAAATCACAATTTTTATGTATTTGGCTACATGTATTATGAAGGCCTAAGATGTTACTAACATCAATGCACAATGGACCTTAGGAGTAATGTAGCCTAATACATAATACATGTAGGATATACATAAAAATTGTAGTCTAATAGGCCTTCATAATACATGTAGCCAAATACATAAAAATTGTGATTTATTTTATTCCTAAATACTGTAAACTGATCCAAAACAGTGAAAAATATGTAACTGCTTAGTAGAGTAGACCTTGATTGTCGTGCAATTTATTTCAAACTAAGTAGTAAATTGACAATAAATTAAGAAAATATGTAGTTTGCCTTTGATTATCTCATTTCAGCTCTCTAATCAGAAAACCATCTTACCAATACCTACAGTAGGCATAGATCTATAGACCTAAATAGGTTTTCCCAAAAGTTAACTCACATAATGATGCATTCATACAACAATTTTCCCATATTAAATTATTGCATAGTAGTATACTATAGAGGAGTTGGACTGACGCAAATAGTTTATTTTTTGTAAAGATTTACTATTAGGGCCTATATTTCAATCAAACTTCAACATGCCATATCGAAAGCAACTGTAAAAGATGATATTGAAATTATGTAAATAATGTACATGCACAATCTAAAGTAACGGAGATGTTATGATATACCTTGATATAATTAGTAGTAATCATATCGGGAATCCATTTCTTAAAGTATATAAGTGTTGTCTCGTCTGTGTATAGGCCTATATTTATGTATATATATAGGCAAAGTAGATCAAGCACTACAATTAGTAGTAAAATTTAATGCACATGTATAAACATAACTGAATGGTTTAATGGTAAATGTGAATATATATATTTTTCTATTTCTGGCATTATAGCTTTAAGTATTGTAAGAATTTGGTTTTCAAGCAAATATAACATTACTACTGAATTATAAATTCAGCAGTTAATTGATAAGTAATTTCATATTACAAACAAATGAAAGAGAATCAACATATGTGACACAAGGCTTATAATTCATTCGCATATTTTACCAGGCGAAAGAACTTCAACGCTCTATGCGATATCCGTTGGAAATAAAACTAATATCGGGGACAGGGTGTACATCAAATCTGAGGATGGCGAAGATAACATTGAATTTGGCGAAGTTTATCTAAGAAATGTTGGAAACGAGATGGTTAATGGAGTCAGCATGTATGTCGACGCAGCGCTCATCAAACTAAATGAAAGCATTAGTAGCGATCCGCGGTTAAAAAAATGCTTCAAAATAGATGAAGTGCCGCATGTCCTTCGATCGGAAGCTGAACAGTCTCAAGTAGGAAGAGTAATATTGCGCGCGGTCGATCAAAGGTTAACAGACCGAAGGGGTTGGATTTTATCCAGCTCTTACAATATCCTTCAATCATATAGAGGTGCTATGCATTGCTGTACTCAAATAGCGCGATTCAAGGAACACGGATGCCATAATGGTTGTGTCCACAGTAGAGGAGAGAGTGGGACACTGGGCACCTTTGAGCCCACTCCTGATCGGGGTGCTAGTGTTTCTCCTGTGGTAATGTTGATTGCAAAAAATAGAGAACTCCACACAGACGGGAGGAAAATTCATTATTCAATTGGAATAGATATCAGAGGAATAATGAATATATTCAGTAAACAAATTGGGGAAAAGTTAGCTATTTGGAACGATCCCGTTGAAAAATGAATTTAAGCTCTATGGTTTAATTAGTGTTGAATTAACAATTTAATCAACCAATCTGCTAGAAAACATCAAAGCGATAACTCGATATCTTAATCACAAAAACTGATTAATATTATGGTGTACTATCTATAGTATTTTATGTTGCATTAAATCTTATGTCTCCATAACTATGCCAAATCCTCCACTGCTGTTAAATTTTAAACCTGCTTCTCTTGAAGAAATCCGTCACCTAATAGTCTGCTCTACCGACTCATCTTGCTCGCTAGATGCCATTCCAACCAAACTACTTAAATTTTGCATTGATGCCCTCCTACCTCCAATTACCCATCTGGTTAATCTTTCACTTTCCGAAGGAATTTTCCATCTACTTTTAAAAATGCTGTTGTTTCTCCTCTGCTTAAAAAGCAATCACTTCCTAAAGATGATCTTTCTAGCTATCGCCCATTTCCAACTTAAATTTCATTTTCAAAATCTTGAAAAAAATAATCTACACTCGCTTATGCAGCCATCTGGAATCTTTTCCTTCTCTATCTTGTTTCCAATCTGCATATCGAAAGCTTCACTCCACTGAAACTGCCTTACTCAGCATTCATAATGACCTTTGCTTAGCCTTAAACTCTCAAAGGGTATCGGCCCTTGTACTACTTGATCTTTCGGCTGCCTTCGACACCATCGATCATAAAATTCTTACCAGTAGACTTAAAACGTGCTTTGGTATCTCTGATTCCGCTTTCTCGCTGATCTCCTCCAATCTTTCTGGTCGCACTCAATCTGTTATTATAGACATTGAACGCTCCCCTGAACTACCTCTTCTTCGTGGTGTGCCCCAAGGATCTGTACTTGGACCTTTACTTTTTTCCCTCTACACTACCCCACTCAGTTATAATTTAGACAATGCTTCAATAAACTTTCTCTTCTATGCTATGATGCTCAGCTATACATCCCATTTTCTAGCTCACATTCAGACTTGAAATTGCAACACCTTTCATCTGTTCTTGACAAAGTATATTCATGGTTTTGCAGTAATCGTTTCTCTGTCAACCCCTCTAAAACCGAATATCTTTTAATAGGCACTCCCCAGCAAAGAACCAAAATTGCCAATTCATCCATCTATTTTCAATCTCTTTCTTCCAATCCTACTCCCAAGGCTAAAAGCCTTGGTGTCATGTTTGATGAAAATCTTGATTTTAAATCTCATATCTTATATGTCTGTCGTTCATCTTTCTTCCAGATTCGTCAAATCAGACAGATACGGTCATCTCTTGATAAAAATTCTTCGATAATTCTTGCCAACTCAATACTTCATTCTAAACTTGACTACTGCAATTCATTGCTATATACTGCTCAATAATCATGATCTTGACAAGTTATACGAAAAAAGTCCCAATATCTTTAATCAAGCTGGTATTAATATCATATATAGAAATGTAATTAATATTTTAAAAATCTGTGCTATCAGAACTATAAAACAAAGAGGTAAAAATGGTGTACGAAAATGTTGGTGGGATGAAAATTTAGATACATTTAAACACGATTCCATTGAACATTTTAATAATTGGAAAAATGCAGGTAAACCAAACGAAGGCAACCTGTTGGATTTGAAAGTTGAAGCTCACAGAAACTACAGAAATGCCTTCAATGAGAATAAGCTGAAGTATAAAAATAATGTATCAGCTGAATTACAAAATAATCTACTAAATTCAAATGGTTCAAAATTTTGGAAAAGCTGGAAAGGTTACTTTTTTTAAACAAAAAAATACCCAAAATGATGTTACTGTAGAAGGATTAAAAAAAGATACTGAGATTGCCAACGCTCTTGCTAATAATATAAAAAATGCCTGCACACAAAACTCATTAGAAAGGCATCAATCTTTTCGGGATAGCTATTTTTGTAGAAAGGGGGTTTATGAAAATACAGAAAATGAATGCTATATTGAAGTTGAAGCCATTGATAAAGCAATTAATAGCATTGAAGCAAAACGAAGCTCCCGGTGCAGATGGTTTAACAATTGAGCATATTGCTTATGCACATCCGTCTTTAATTATAATTCTAAGAACTCTATTTAATATAATGTTGAAGTTGGGAAAAGTTCCTGATGAGTTCGGGGTTGGCATTACTACGCCAATACCGAAATTTAAGGATCACAAAAGAAACATGTCTGCTGACGACTTTCGGGGAATAACGATATGCCCAATAGTATCAAAAATTTTTGAATACTGTATTTTAAGGTATGTTAGTTTTGAAACCTCCACACGGCAATTTGGATTTAAACAAAAAGTCGCATGCACTAACGCCTTGCATAATCTTAGAAAAGTTGTTAATTACTTCAATAATAGAAACACTACAGTAAATATTGGGGTAATTGATCCGAAAAAAGCTTTTGATAAATGCAATGGTTATCTAATTTTATCTATGTTGCAGAACAGAGGTGAAAATAAATGTGTATTAAATGTGCTAGAAAATTGGTTTTCCAAAAACTCTACAACTGTTAAATGGAAAAATTGTATGTCTAATTGTGTGCCTCTATTATCTGGTGTTAAACAAGGAGGAGTAGTTCTGTCACCCATTTTATTTACGTTATTTGTGGATAATATATTGAGTGTATTAGAGCAATCTAATTTAATCTGCTTTGTTAATTATAAATGCTTTAACAGCTTCATGTATGCTGATGATTTAATTTTGATTAGTGCATCGGTTACTGATTTACAGCTTATGTTTGATATATGTGATAATGTTTTCAATGAGTTAGATTTGCCAATAAATGTGTCAAAATGCAATTGTATAAGAATAGGCCCAAGGTGTAGCTATTCATGCTCACCTTTAAGTATTCAAGGAGTTGCAATTAATTGGGTGGAATCTATTAAATACCTAGGAGTCACTATTTGTAAGGCAAAAAATTTTAAATGCCAATGGGAAGAATCAAAAGGGAAATTTTTTAGAGCTGCTAACACCATTTTAGGAAGGCTGGGAACAAAAGCATCTGAAGATGTCATTCTTAAACTGATTGATAGTAATGGTGTATCAGCATTGCTTTATGGCACTGCTGCTGCCACCTTGCAAGATTCAGACTTAAAAAGTATGAGTAGAGCATATGACAGTATCTTTGCGAAGATCTTTCATACGACTGACAAGGAAGTAATCATGTGGTGTCAATATTATTTTGGTTTTTGGCCTTTTTGTATCTTATATGAATACCATAGATATAATTTTTTAAACAAATTAGTATTAGATGCCAAAATTATTAAAGGGATCGAATTAGATCATCCAGATTATTTAGAATTTGAAAGTTTACAAAGGAAATATAATATTTCGTTTGTTGATTCTGTTGCTAAAGTACGATTAAAATTTTGAATCTACGTTGACAAAATGCTACATATTGAATATTCTAATGAATAATTGAGTTGATTTGATTCTGTTTGTCACTTGTAAACTACTAGGTTTGCATTACTTAGCTGTACTTGTATGCAAAGTGTTGTTTCTTTTCGTTTATTTTTCATTCCTTTTTCTATATCTTTGTTCAAAACTACCATGTATTGGTGAAATAAAGTCTATATACGGTTTACATTCTTCTTCTCTCATGCGTTTGCAACGCGTTCAAAATACTCTAGCGCGTGTTGTCATTCAAATTTCTCGCTCGACGAAATTGGATAGAAAGCTGAAACTAATGTTAACGTCAGTTTCCACACTCGAAAGCCCTGGATTTGAACCTCGCACATACTAATCAGCGGTCGAATATCTTACCGACATCGGTACTGGCTCCAGCCAGTATTCTAAACGACGATAAAAAGGATGACGGTTTATGTTCTATTGGGGTATGATAAAATATGATGCAATGTTTACTTTAAACAATTTAGTGTCCTAAGTGTACGAGAAATAGGGTCCATAGTGCTCGGGTGGTAAAGTGGCAGTAATATATAGTATTTGCGCATATACTGGACATGGCTAGATTTGAGAAAATATTATCCAGGCAACTCCATTAACCCTCTCGTATTCTTCGTTCATCTAGTAAAAACCTTCTAAATGTACCAAACATAAAATCTGCCATTGGGCAAACGCTCCTTCATGTTTTCTGCTCCGACAATATGGAACTCTCTGCACAAGATCTTCCATCTTGTAATTATTGTATTCGTACTTACATTGGCAAGCTAAAACCCATCTCTTTCCACCATAGATCTAAATTTTGACCCGCTTGCCTTGGATCTTGGACTTGCACTATTTTGATCTAGCTTTCTCGTGTGGTCTCTGTGTACTCAGTCGTTATCGTATGGTGCTTTGGCGCCTGTTTGTGTAGAGTCCGCAAGAGACGTCCCTGACATTGCCCTATGGCGAGGAACCGGATGTTAAATTCAAATTCCTATTGACTGATTGATTAACAACAGACAGTCATGCTTTAGGCTGACACCAATTTCATGACGTCACTGGACTATACGAAATGGTTCAGCCGCTAGAAAAGTAGGCTACTCAAAACATTGCAAGTAGATTTATGTTTATTTCACATCCGATGCACATCTTACAGAACAACAATTTCGACAAACATAATAATGATAAGCAGTAAACTCAGTACAAAATCAAGCAAACAAATACCTGCAAAAGACTAGGTTTTTATATGCATAGTAGGGAAACAAAGTTCTAAAAAACTTCAGTGGGCGCCACCTGATTATAATAAGAGAATTGAGGGTTTCCGGGTTAAGAAAGTTGGGAACCACTAAATTAAGCAGTAGCCTTACTTGCTCATATATAATCGCCATTTGGTCAGAGAGCTCTGGTCTAAGCATTCAACCGAGAACAATTGCTTCACTAGGTGATCAAGCCTTTAGCTGTAATGGCTAGTGGCGATGTCGGTAGGATATTCGACCACTGATCAGTATGTGCGGGATTCAAATCCTGGGCTCGCCCGTCACTGACATCGCGTTCGAGTGAGGAAACTGAAGTTAACATTAATATTTTGCATGGCCTTCTGCGAAATCGTCGTCACAATCATCATCATCATCGTCATCATCCTATAGTAATAAAACATATCATCATCGCCGTCATTATCGTGTACTGATAATACACGACGCAGTGAAGATTTAAATTCCATTTTTTCACACGCATGGAACGTCAAGGATGTATTAATAGAAATGCATCGATAAAATAACTAATTAGATATTCATTGAATGAAATTGAGTTAACTAATAGAGTTAACTAATTACTTTAGTTAATTAATTAGAGTTAACTCTATCCCTATCTAACGCCGATGTAACCTGTCGTTACAGCCTGTTATAAATATTTTTACATTTATAGTCCACTACAAAACTAGGGCGGTTTATTTTTGGTTAGCAATGGTTTGCTTGTTTGTTTGTTTGTCAGACTTCGTCTCATTTCTTCTTTGTTTCAGCTTCGAACTCCGCTGTCTTCTCATCAATGGCTGCCTTAATAATGACTTCTGGGTAGTGGCTGAGATTTGATTGTGACTTGATTGCAAGACCCATAAGAAGATGTAGAGGCAAGTGGTCGCTACCTAAGTCATCTCCGGTGAAACATGAGTTTAATTTACCAATAAGATCCTTAGATATAATTGCGCAGTGCAGAAGATCAGTTGATCCATAGACAGGATTGATCCTCGTTGGCTGTTCAGGATCATGGCTACCAGTGCGTCAGTTTTCTCAATTAGGTTAAATAGATCGTCATTATCGGATTGGTTGTTTTATATCTGCAAAAGATGTGCAAGTCATTACATTATTATATAGTACAGCTGGTACAGCTAAGGTTAACGTCAGTTTCCTCACTCGAAAGCGATGTCAGTGACGGACGAGCCCAGGATTTGAACCTCGCATTTACTGATCCGCGGGGATCATTGTAGTTACTGAACTTACATGATTGGCAAATTACGCAATAATCTGTTGTACAAACATGTTGTAGACACATGTCAATCATGATTGCTTTGCACGGCGTCCCTGACATTGCCTTATGACGAGGAGCCGGACGTTAAATTCTTATTGATTGATTGCTTTGAACGGCGTTCAGCGCAGGATTGTTTTGAACGGTGTTCAGTGCAGGAATGCTCTGAACTGCGTTCAGTGCAGGATGCTTTGAACGATGACCAGTTAAGGGTTAGGGTTAGGGTTTGCTTTGAAAGACATTGTAAGTAATTATTCTGTTCGATCGTGTCTTTTACTTGAACATGTTAGCAATACAAATGCTTCTCTTCACATAAATGTCATCTAATATTACACCAAAGCACCTAAACCCTCACCCTTGAAACAGCCATTGGACACAAGTTTGCTCTTGGCCAAGATTATAAGAACTAGCTGAAAACTACAAATCTTACAGCCTGTGGCGGATCCAGGGGGGGCAGGAGGCCTGGCTAAAAGGTCCGCCGATAAAAAATCGTAAACTATATTTTAATTGTTTCTAAGGGAATTTCTATGTGTAAATATGTTAGTAATGGCAGTGGTTAAGGGGGGCCCGGGGTGGAGGGTATAGTTTCATTGTTTCTAGGCAATGTCGATGTGTAAATAAGTTGCAGTGGTTAGGGGGGGGCCCGGAGTGAAGGGTATGACAGGAATAGTTTAATTGTTTCTAAGGCAATTTCGATGTGTAAATATGTTAGTAATGGCAGTGGTTAGGGGGCCAGGGGAGGGGTGGTACGACAGGGAACTCATTTCCAATGGCTCGATTTTTTTCTAGGATATACTAAGAACCCTGTATAAAGGAAGAAGGTCCAAAAATGTTGACCGTTTCACTAGCTCTCAATTTTCACTTGAACCTACGCATTGGATGAAAAAAGAGTGTAAGTGAAAAAATGTGAACTCTGTCCCGTAGCAGTGGCGCAAACAGCCTTGGATGGGAGGGGTTAAGCCTCCCCCCACCACAACCAAAATTAGGTCACTTTTGCAATTCGTCGAGATCTTCAGAGTTTCTTCAGAGGTGAAAAAATTAACCTAATTTTTTCAAAACAAATGTAGGATTTTAGGTATTCCTTAACTTTAGTACGGGTATAAGCGGGGAGGGGGAAGTTACGGGGATACACTCACTCTATGGGCCGAAATCAGTAGTGAATACATTTTGTGCTCCCCCCCCCACAGAAATTTGTATGGTTGCGTCATATGTCCCGAAGAAGGCGGGGCGTAAGCAAAAAAATGTACTCTAAACAAATTTTCGGGCCCCCATTAAAAAATTCCTGGATCCGCCCCTGCTTACAGCCTTTTAGTTAGTCTCTTAATTAATATTGAATTATTGGACAATTGATAGCCAAATCAGATGATGGTATGAATACTCTGAATAATATTTTATGATACTATTGTAGCCTACATGTCTAGTGATGATTAAAATATTTTATGATGCTATTGTAGCCTACATGTCTAGTGATGATTAAAATATTTTATGATACTATTGTAGCCTACATGTCTAGTGATGATTAAAATATTTTATGATACTATTGTAGCCTACATGTCTAGTGATGATTAAAATATTTTATTGGTGTTTTATTTACCTGTGTTGTGTCAGTGTCGCTGAAGAATCGACCAACCATAGACTGCACGTGTCGTTAAGGGCAACAAAGTACTAAGAACTAAGGTCCAAACTAACGCCAGAAAGAGCATTCGCTTGATGAGCGTCTAGGCGTCCGAAATTGCGAAACTATTTTCTAAAACCCGACCCCGTGTAAACTGGGATTCAAGGGAAAATTCTTCAACCGAGCCATAACAATATTAAATCACAGTAAAGAATGTAATAGAGATGCAACATTTGGCAACAATTCACACAGAGCTGTCACTATTTTTCTGCACTGCGACTGCAGCGAGAGAGAACTATGTTTATTGACAATGTCATCAACACGAAATACATAATTGCACATACAAACAGGTCATCAAAGACGACAAATAAATCCTATCTAGTTGACAGCCCACAATTATAAGCAAACATACAGACAACAACTCATAATAATAAGCCAATTAATGCAGATTACAACACAGCAGATTCTCATAAAGTTCCTACTGGAAAGTAGGGTTAAATGATCAAAATAGAAGTAAGTGGTAAAAATAGCAACCAAATCTAAAGGAGAAGTTAATTAAAATTAGGAAATTGTGTACAAAATGTCTTTATATTGTTCTAACCTCGTCATGTCAGTGATGAGAGCACTTTTTTAAGTAGCTGTTTGAACGCTGCACTTACTGATCCTTTGTCCAACAACTTGTCAACCAGCCACCATTGAGTTAGGATTTAGGTAAAGGCACATGATTAGATCTATATTGCTAATTATATGACGTTTCAGATTGCTTTAACCAATTTTTAATTTCAGGCAGAACATTGATCTAAATTAGGGTGTGGTTAAAAAAGGAACTCATTAGTTTAGTACCTGTTTGAATTCCATTAGAAAATTTTAACCCTGAGACTATTTACTTCTATATTATTCAGTAAATTTATTTGTATAGTTTATGCAAACGTTCAAACCTCATCAAATGCCCTGTACACCATCCAGTATCATAATATTAGGAATTGTATTGGGAATCTATATAAAGCTAATTGATAGATTTTCTCAAAGTGTTTATGTTATAATATATGTTAAGATATTATTTTGTTAAAACATTATAATTAATATTAATTGATGTTAGATAAATAAATAAAACGATTTTAAATAAAAGATTATTCCTAATACCTTTGCACTGTTTCTGTTTCTTTGAAACTTACATTTTTGATTAAAGCTACTATGAAAATAAATTGTTTAATTACGATTAATTCTGTTTAATTACAGAGATTTTGAATTTATCGAGACATACTGAGCAACACCCTTTGTACTACAAAAAAATTGGCAGTATTCTTTCCACCTGAATGAAATAAGTTGGCAACATGCAGTGGCATTGTAAATTCTGTTTCTTTTCTTGTTCCAACAAAAAACGCATTGTACATCATTACAAAGTGCATCACGCGTCTCATACTAGAATACTAGCCATGCCCTGTATTCACAAGAAAATGTCAATTGGTTTTTAGACATTTTACAGAATTAAAGGATCATATTTCGATTCATCATAATTCTGATGGAAGTTTCTAAAAGAAAGTTAGCGCTCAACATTTAATCTGCCCTAACTGTAATTTAAAAACTACCAAGTCAAAGAAATTTTGCGCATTTACGCACTCACTTGCACAATTGGGAAGCAGTTCAGTGTCCGTTCAAGAATTGTTCCTTTAAATCCAATGTAGCATCAAGTTTTCGATGTCATCAAAGTCGAAAGCATGCTGCCTTTGAACTCAGTGATTTCAAGGAAGAAATATACAAGAACAGTGACGATTTAGCTGCATATAAGACCAATGAGGCTGGAGCAACAAGCAGTAGTGATGGTGTATGCGATGTGTTAGATCTTTTGGAATCTCACGAGTGTCAAACTTCATCAAATGAGGCTGCAGTTTTGAGATTTGACTTTAATGCAGCGCTAAAATTAATGGTCACTATTTTTCTTAAGATGGAAGTAAAGCTCAATATATCTCAATATGCTATTCAAGAGGTTATTGAAGATTTCAAAAACGTTAGTGACTTAAACAGACCTGGTGTTTTGGATATTGTCTCAAACTTTTTATCTGAAAAATTTCAAGATTCTAGTTTGGCATCTGAGCTGGTGGAGCGTATCTTTGAAGCAGATATTTTGAGTAAGAATACCATTAATGATGGCAGATCAGTCGGTGTCCTTTCATCTCATAAATGTCGAAAGACATTTTTCAAGCGGCATCTACCTTATGTGGCCCCTGTGGAATACAAATTGGGGGTGAGAGACAAAAGTGCTTGTCATTTCATATATATTCCTGTTATGTCAGTTCTTCACCACTTGCTTAGCCATGCAGATATTCTTAATAAAGTATTGGAAGTACCAACACCGATCAAGGGAGTGTATTCCAATTATCGAGATGGGACTTACTTTGCCAGTAATTCTTTGTTTCAGAAAGAAGGAACTTCATTACAGCTGGGTCTATATTATGATGACTTCGAATGTGTCAATCAGCAGAAAGAAGCATAAAATTTCAGCATTTTATTGGGTTCTGGTTAATTTGCCTGGACAATGCCGAGCTACATTACATTCAATTCAGCTCTGTACCTTGTGCAGAACTGAGGATTTGAAGTTTTTCGGAATGCAGTCTGTGTTGAGACCTTTCCTGAATGATGTTGCTCTTCTAGAAGAAACAGGATTATTTGTGGCTTCACTTGGAAAGCACATAAAGGGAACAATTGCTTATATATGTTGCGATAATTTGGGTGCTCATGTAATTGGTGGCTTTGCACAGAATTTTTCTTCTACAGCACATGTCTGCAGGTTCTGTGTACTTCATCAATGGATATTCTTGATGACAGCAAAGCAATTGAGTCTCTTTGTATGCGAACAGAAGCATTATATAATGAACAGGTTTCTCAATTAAGCTCGTCTGATGCTAAAACCATCACATTTGGTATTAAATCTGATTGTACGATTCATGAGCATTTAAACTACTTTCACATAACTCGTGCCCTTCCTCCGGATGTTGCTCATGATTTGCTTGAGGGCATAGTACCGTTTGAACTTGCTTTGTGTCTGAAAGCACTATTGCGTGAGCGATACTTTACACTGGAGTTTTTAAATAAGCAGATAAAGTGTTTTCCCTATAGGCATAATGACAGTGTTGACCGCCCACAAATAATTTCAGATTCATTTGCCATGAATAATTCAATTGGTGGTAATGCTTCTGAGAATTGGACACTCCTCAGAATGCTACCATTTCTGATTGGGGATGAGGTTCAAGAAGATGACAGGTATTGGGCTTTTCTTATGGAACTTAAAGACATAGTGGAAATTGTATTTTCCCCAGTTGTGAATGATGAACTACTCAGTGTACTTGACTCCAAGATAGGCTTCCATAGGCGGCTCTTACGAGAGGCATTTCCAGATGTTAAAATAAAACCAAAAGCACACTATCTAGAGCATTACCCACAGTTGATGAAATTCTATGGGCCTCTTTATTTGTGTTGGACTCTGCGCTTTGAAGCAAAGCATAGCTTCTTCAAGCGGTATAGCAGACGATGTTGCAATTTCAAAAATCTTTTGCGAATGCTAGCAGAGCATCATCAACTTAATTTGGCATATCACCTGGGGATGCCAGATTTCTTTCAATCAGCGACCAAGGCATACAATAGTACGAGTATTAACCTCAGCCTACTTAACGATGAAATCAAAAACGCTATCGGCTCCTACATTAAAGGAAGCTCGGTTACAATCTGTGGCCACATTGTAATCAATGGAATTAAATATTGTAAAGGCATGTTTCTTGCAGTTGGAAAGCGTTGTGGGATACCTAAATTTGCAGAGATTGTAGAAATATTCTTCTTTGATACAGCAATCTTTGTTGTTCGACTAATGAATTGTGAATACTGGGAACACTTTAGGTGTATTGAAATTATTTCACAAGAATGCTTGAAATGCATCTCTGCCAGTGATGCATTCTTCTATCCTTTACCCTGCTACAATATTGAAGAATCGCAATATATTATGCCAAAGTACGGCTTAGTGTTTGAAAATGATTTTTGTTAATATTGCATTAATGTAATATTACTCTGAAGAGTAGTAATGTAATATGAAAATATACTGATGATAACATATATAACACTTTTCGTTGTTTCTTTTTGCGTTGCAGAAAATGAAATTTCGGACTATTTTAAGTGAAGTTGATATTCGTAAGATCGATACACCTGATGATTCTCTTAATAACATTCCTTTAGATGTTTTCCAAGAAACTATTAGAGAAAAATTGAATCTCAGAGATCCTTTTGTAATTCAGTATGCCGATCCTGATTTTGATAATGCTTTCTGCAATCTGGATTCGACAGAAAGCCTTGGACAAACAAACACTCTGAAGATAGTCTTTCTTGAAGAGGTTACGGCAACAACTTCGGCCGTGGTTGACACGCAGTCACCAGGCACTTCACTGCGCACAATTGGTGATTTGCCTGACCCTTATGTCTTACCGCAATTTGATGTGGAAGTAAAACTGATCCTTGAGAATGAGCAGGCAAAGTTCTTGGACAGTGGAACAATCTATCTCCCAACTAAGAGCATAAAGGGGAAAATCTTAACTGCCCTTTGTGAAGATATTTATAAATACAAGACTTATCCAACAGACAGTGAATGTTCTAGGGTTTGTAGTCAGCTGGTTGCAGTATTTCCATGCCTGCGAAAGAAAGGAGGTCATCTTGGATATGAAGCATGGAAAAGCAGTTTAAAATTTAAAATGGGGAATTTCCGCAATGTTTTACGTAGGGCTGGGGTAACAGAAGTAGTTTCTAATGGGAACAGGAACTCCCGATACCACACTGGCAGCCTTCCTCCCAACAAAAGCATTAAGAAGCCGAGAAGATCAGAGGCTAATTATTTGCCAAACTATCCCGCTCAAGATACCTCTCAGGAAGATGTCGCATTTCTGAAAGATGCAGTGCTACGAAGAAATGCTAGCAGACAGGATATTGCAGCTGCAATGTCCAGGACATATGTCAAGCGACGTCATGACATCGCAGGAACAAATCCTCGCCCTCTTGTAAGAGAGGTTATGATGGAGTGGCCAGCATTGTTCTCTGAACATGAGGTTAAAACTTTTTATTATTGCTATAAATAATTAGTTAGTTATTTTGATATAATAATATTATATAACCTTAATTGTTAATAAAACTTGATAACATTTTAGTTTAGACATCAAGAATTAAAGCTATATAGGCATTGTTTAATGTTGTTATATCATCATCAGTTCCTTGCGTTCTGAACAGAACATAGGGCGGCAACATTCCTCCATTCCTCTCTGTCGTCAGCAACCCTCACAGCATCTTCCCATGAAATGTTAAAAGTTTTAAAATCTTTGTTGAATGTTGTTATATACTGTGTACTATATGATGATGATTCTCACAGGGTTGAAAAACCCTTTTGGTGTATGTAATTTTTAAAAAATGTATAAGTAATGTACATTTGTCATATACAGCGGTAAAAAAATTAATTGTTTTTTAAACCTAGAAATCTAATTTGGCAACTATAGTGCGCACAACGCCACGAATTTTCACCACGTTTGGCTCAATGTATTGACATATTGTTAGGAAAATTTAATTGCAATTCATTGGAATTGACAAAACGTATTATTGCCATTAAATATTTATCTTTTTGTCATTATTAATCATACAAAATTATATTAATTTCCGCTTTTATTATCGATGGCAATATAGACTTAAAATATATAAAAAATGGATTGTCAAGTTTGTATTTTATAATTTTTTTTATATTTAAGCTCTTTTATATTTCCTTGTTGATTTCAGCTGTGTGAAGAATTTGAGCGATTGTGTGGCATCAAGCTTCTAGAGACCTTCTTTGCGAAGCTTGACATCTTCAGCAAGGGTCTTACATTGCTTATATCAGCAAGAGGTGGAGTTACTGGACCAATAATTGCAAAAGAACTGGATGAAATGCGTTCTGTGGTATACGTTAAGTTGTCTTCCATATGAACTTGCGATTATAGTCAAGCTATAGTGTATACATATACCCTTTACATAAACCCTTTGACTGGAGCCAGTGGAGATGTCGGTAAGATACTATGCTGTGGATCAGTATATATGTACGGGGTTAAAATCCTGGGCTCGGCCGTCATTTATACATTGCTTTTGAGCAAAGAAACTGAAGTTAACATCAGCTTTACCAGCTTTTTAAGGTAACAAGCAATAAGCTTGTTACCTTATGTAATAAGCTTTCCATAGGTGTTTCCATAGCTGTATGCATGTACATGCACATGTACATGTGTACATGCTATATATTATTTTGATACAGTGATTGTAGTTCCGTCTCTTGTGAAATAGATACAATAATAAGCATTAATTAATTAATTAGATAGAGGTGTAAACCGTGTACTGTTATAATTATGCAGTTGCTGTAATTGATTATTGATTTTCTGTAGAATATTAATTCAACTAACATTTTATATGATAAGTTTTTGGTATTAATGTACAGTATGTTTTAAATACTGTACATTTTTTTCCTGTATATTCATGTTACTGGTTCGTTTGTCAAAACCATATGATTAACAAATGAGTTAAAAATTCATGCATAAGTTATGATAACGCTTTGTTTTGATAGAGAGTATACTTAACAGCACAGGTGATAGAGTGGTGTAAAGCTTAGCATGGCATTTTATAATAAATTACTATTATTATAATTATTTTAATAAGTAATTGTCTTTAGATCCCTTGTTAATTTTATTTCATGAATTACGCTGATTAAAGAAACTCAAAACTTTTTAATGTAAATTTTGATTTGCACTTCTAAATTTCATGCTTAGCAGTGAGTGCACACTTTCTTTGTAACAATTTGACGTAAAGTGGCAAACATGGATTTTAACCCTTGAAGATGAAACTCCTTTCTTGAAGATTACAATTTCTTATCCGTAGTTTGTTTCTTTGATTAATTTACACCATTTGATGGACCTTTTATGTTTTGAACACTGGCCTGACTGTAGCGTACTCGATGTAGTATGGATGGCAGTATTACTCTAATGGTATATTTTGTTGTTGTATTTATCACTGCAATTTACATATATAGTCTGATTAATTGCACTGCAGTATAATTGTGTTCATATGTCATTAGTAATGACAATGCTCAAGGTTTCTTTCAAAGAATTTTTGGTATGAAATAGAGCTTATTCGTTCACATTTTGTTAAAATTTGCATATAAAACACTCGCCCTTGTTTTATTTTATTCACCTATAGCCTATATGACATACATGTACATATATTATACCTGACTATGACATTCATCATGCATGGTCTGATATGCTGGAACATATTATGTATATATATATATATATATATTTTGTTGAGATATACAGTATATAAATATCGTGTTGAGAGATAAATATATACATGTTTATATATATATATATATTCTTTGGGTGTATGTATACTTTAACGAGTTTGATACTATAATTTGAGTCAGAATATGTACATTAGATCATGAATTTAAAAAAGCACTTTAGACGCCGAGAGAAAAAGTAATGAAAGTTGATTTATACAAAAATCAAATAGATTTCATTGCATGCTCTGAATCTAAATTGCTATAAATGGACAGAGAAGTCAAATTAACTTAATATCTACAAGTGAATATAACTACTCTGTTGACAACTTGACAAAATCCAAGAAAAACTGACAGAAATTTAGTTTATTCAATTTTATTTATTCAAGTTAGTTTAACTGAACAACGCAAGTTAATACAACTAGATAACAACTTAAATAAGTTGAGCACTATCAACTTAATTTCTTTATATCAATTCCACTTTAACACATTAATTTAATATTACTGGCAAACAAGTTAAATAAGTCGAAAGCATTCAACTTAATTTTTTCAAGTAAAATCAACTTGAAACCCTTAAGTTAACCTTACTAGCCAACACCTTAAAAAAATTGAGTTTGTTCAACTCAATTTCTTCAAGTCAGTTCAACTTAAAAATATTAAGTTCTTTAAACTTAATAAAGTTGTTGCAGCAAAGTGAACTAATCTTTTTTAAGTTTTTTTAACTTAAACGGGATTAGAGTGTTGACTAGGTGACAAATTCTTGGTTCAATTTCTTGTTCATGCTCTTCTGCAATACTGATATAAGCTTGTCAGTTGCGAAGAAATGTATCAATATATGTCAGCTGACTATTCCATCTGGTGTCACCAGGTAGCCGAGGCTTCACTGAAAGTGGATACTCTTTCAGCCATGCACCAGGGGCATGATGGTTCCTGAAATATTTTTGCACTTCAATGATCTGCTTCAATATAGCAGCCAGTATGAGTGCCTGTTCAAGCAAATTCAGTGTATGTGCCGCACAGCCATACACATTTAATCCCTGATCGTCCTCCTTTAAAAATCGTCTCATTTTAACCATATTAATCCAGCCGTGCTGATCTGAGAGTAAAATCTCGGACATTCACTGGACTGGCTACACGGAAAATGGACAAAAATTGCCTAACGGATATAACATGTGGTATTAAAAGTGATAGATATCAACGTAGTTGATCATTTCACTATAATGTGTGTTATTATTATCATTACTCTTAGCATAATGTGTGACCACATTTTTTACATTTTTTACTACTACTACTACTTCTACTACTACTACTACTGCTGCTGCTGCTGCTGCTGCTACTAAAACTACTACTACAACTACTACTACTGCTACTGCTGCTGCTGCTGCTGGTGCTGCTGCTGCTGCTGCTGCTACTACTACTACTAATACACGTGATGCACAAACATTCACAAGCACACAAAATAAACAGTTCAGTATAAAACAAAACATGACGTGCATCACTGAAAGCGTCATATATCTAATTACTTGTCGAAAGTGTGGTATTCAGTACGTAGGAGAGACAGGAAGACGAATAAGAGACAGACTTAATAACCACAAGTCCTCCATTAGAAATAAAGAGAACACACCAATCTCTATTCATTTTAATAACATAAATCATTCTATTCTGGCCTTGGAAATTAAAGCGATGGAAAAGGTAACAGATCAACCGAATACTACAAGCACCAGGAGAAGACTAGAAGAAGAATGGCAGAAAAGACTAGAAACTAAATTTCCTAATGATCTGAACGGACTGAAATAATAAAAACCGTAAAAGGCCCACTAAAAGTTTCATCAAGTTAATGAGAAGAGTGAGTGCCAAAACTTAATATATTATTATTCTTATTATTACTATTATTGCTTTTTTCTTCACTACTGTTACCATTACAACTACTGCTATTATTATTATTACAACTACTACTACTACTATTATTATTACTACTATTACTACTACTACTGAATGCTACTACTACTACTACTACTACTGCTACTGCTACTACTACTACTACTACTACTGCTACTACTACTACTACTGCTACTGCTACTGCTGCTGCTACTGCTACTACTACTGCTACTTCTACTGCTACTGCTACTACTACTGCTACTGCTACTACTACTGCTACTACTACTACTACTCCTACTACTACTACTATTAAATATTTATTGCAATTCTGGCTTTATATCTACAAGAAAGACATTGCTTCATTCATCTAACGGGTATATTGTTTGCTGGGTTGTTATATACTTCCTGTTCGTTCGTTTATTCCTCTCTAACTTATTTATAGAGTGTATCATATGTGCACATCTGAGGACTAACTGCTTGTATGGTATTGCTTAACTTTCACTGCACAAATGTTTGTTTCACTTTTTGTTGTTGTTGTATGCTATGCTTTCATTTTGTATGTTGCTAACTATACGCCTGATCTTGATTTGTTTGAATTAAAACACCTCTCTGAATTAACTTATAAACGACATTCGTTGTGACGCAGGTACGTTCGTTGGTAATCTTGGACCTGACGCCACAGAGGATTTACTGCTTACGCTGTTTGCTGCATTCGGCGTCTGCAAGAGTTGCAAGATCATCCACGAGGTACGAATGCTCTGTCCATGACAACATTAAGCATCTTACATTTCGTTGTCTGTCACTTCGTTGAATGTTTGCTAGCGTTGCTAAATTAAATAGTCCCTGACGTTGCCTTATGGCTAGGAACCGAATGTTAAATCCTTATTGATTGATTGAGGTTTAAACAGAATGTTCCAAGGCTATAAACATTGCAAAGCAGTGATAGCTCAAATTCACTACATATGCATGTCCTATGTATATGTGTAGGCTGGTGCTGATCTCTATGCATTCATAGAGTTCACGGAAGATAGAGAAGCTCAGATGTGTGTATGTATGTGTGTATGTATGTGTGTTTGTATGTGTGTGTAGGCTGGTGCAGATCTCTATGCATTCATAGAGTTCACAGAACACAGAGAGGCTCAGATGGCGCTGCTGGCCGCGAACAAGAGAGTTGTACTAGGCAGGGTCTGTATTGCCTAAATATCTCTCTATGTCCTTCTCTTTCTTCTTCTGAGTGTCTGTCTCTCTTTATCTCTCCTGAATCTTATTCTGAATCCTATTTTATGTCATTTGCTTCTTATAACTGTTAAATACTTGATATTATTAAATTATTACCAATTAAATTATACATTTACCCAGTGTATTAGGAGTAATTGCTTGTATGGATTGTCATCACGTTCTATTAAATGATAATGTTGGAGAAGTCTTATGGATTATTATGATGTTTTTTTAGATGATGATGATGATGTTGTTCTTTTAGATGATGATGATGTTGTTCTATTAGATGATGATGATGCTGTTCTATTAGACGATGATGATGTTGTTCTATCAAATGATGATGATGTTGTTCTATTAGATGATGATGATGTTGTTCTATTAGATGATGATGATGTTGTTCTATTAGATGATGATGATGTTTTGTTGTGTGTAGGAGTTGCAGGTTAACTGGGCTACATCACCAGGTGCCGCCACTAAACCTGATACCAGCAGTACGTATCTCTCTCTCTCTCTCTCTCTCTCTCTCTCTCTTTCTGTACCTCTCTTTCTCTTTCTCTCTGTCTGTCTCTATTTCGCCCTGTATTAATCAGTAGGTACTAGGTAGTAAAGTAAAATTAAACACGCATTATAGTGAAATGATCAACTATGTTGACATCTATCACTTTTAATACCACTTGTTAAACCGTTAGGCAATTTAGTCCATTTTTCGTACAACCAGTCCAGTGAATGTCCGAGATTTTACTCTCAGATCAGCGCGGCTGGGATTCGAACCCACGAGGGTTCATATTCACTTCAGGATTTGTCATTTAAAACTTCATGACGTTACCCCTTCACTATTAAGACATTCTGATTGTAAAGAAAGGTAGATTTAAAAGTGCTGCAGTTGCTGACTACATCTAAATAGAGAGGCAAATAATAGCGGGGTGAAAGGCCACAACCGGTGTCCTTTGTTTCTTGACTGGTGTAGATCAATGAATTCACTGCAGCTCTTGTAGCTGCTTATAACATAATAAGGTTAGATAGAAGGTTTTGCTAGGCCTCCTGGCTGGTCCAGCAATCTTAATAGCTAGATAGTCTGTAAATATGTGTGTATTTGACGTTAGCTATTATATCTCGACTGTTTGCCCTTGAGATGTCGAGTATTTTGTCATCTATGGTGCAGTTGTCAATAATGTCCGAAGCCACGGGAAATCACTTAGCAATTTTTTTCTCATGCCAAGAGTTTTATTAGGGATTGTGAAAGGATTAACTTTTGTGATGAGACCAACATTTTGCTCAATGGAATGCTCTTTAATGTGTAACTGCCTTGGAGCCTTGTGTGGTGACAAGAGCTCAACATTGACGGAGCTGAAGCTCTGGTACAATTGTGTTTTACTTCTGCGACAGTGTGTATAAGCTAGCCATACTTATGTTAGCCGCTCTCTAGATTTGTTTTGCTTTGTGTCTAGCATTGTGCAAAATTCTAACTTCAGTGTTTTCTTTCTGTGTGTGATTTCGGACACTGCACTACCGTCACGTTATGAGTTACCACTGTACCACTTTATCATTCTGTCACTTTATCAGTTACCACTGTACCACTTTATCATTCTGTCACTTTATCAGTTACCACTGTACCAATTTATCATTCTGTAGGCATAGAGAAATTAGATGATAAAAAAGCCAGTGGTCATGATGGTTTCGGTGCTATACTGATAAAGGAAGTTAGATTTATATTAATTGAGCCTCTACTTTACATCTATAACGTATCGTTATCTAGTGGTGTGGTACCCGAACTATTCAAAATTGCAAAAGGAATTCCAGTGTTTAAAAAGGGACAAATAACCGATCCTTCCAATTATCGACCAATTTCTCTCTTAAGTGCATTTAATAAAATTCTTGAAAACTAGTCTTTAGACGACTAAATAATTTTTTCAATAAGTATAATGCATTCTATGAAAATCAATTTGGATTTAGACATAATCATTCCACTATGCTTGCGGTTCTGAACTCGATAGATTTCTGTTATGAAAACACAGATTTTGGTAACCTTGTACTTGGTCTATTCATCGATTTTCAGAAGGCATTTGACACGGTAAACCATTCGATACTAATCGATAAACTGCTTCACTATGGAATAAGAGGTCAAATGAACAAATGGATAATGAACTATTTAAAAAATCGTCCTCAATATGTATATGTAAATAACACCAGTTCTGAAATGCAATCTAACAACTGTGGGGTTCCACAAGGTAGCATTTTAGGTCCACTATTATTTCTTATTTACATTAATGACATGGCAAATGCTCTATGGTACTATAAGCCTAAGTTATTTGCAGACGATGTTAATATTTTTATTGCTGGTAAAAATGTAAATGTGCTCGAAAAGAATGCGAATATATGTCTTAAAACCCTTAAAGTATGGTGCCATGCTAACAAAGTTTGCATAAATTTAGATAAAACATGCTACATGATTATTCATAAAGCAAACCAAAGGTATAGTATACCGCAAAAGTTTGAAGTCTTTTTAGATAATGTCCTGATCTCTAGAACATCTAAAGTTAAATATTTACGTGTAATACTCGATGAAAACCTTACTTGGAAACTTCACGTTGATATGGTATGTAGTAGACTAAAAGGACTTGTCAGTATTTTATATAATGTTCGTGATTTCTTACCAAAACACTGCCTCAAAAAAATTTACTACTCTTTTATTGACAGTCAGATTCAGTATTGCATTGAAATTTATGGAAATACCTACTCCACTCACTTAAGTAATTTGATAACAATGAATAATTCTATACTAGGAATTCTGTTTAAGAGAAAATTAACAACTAAAACTTCTGAATTATATGAAATAGTAAATTCACTTCCTCTACGCCAACTGTGCAATTTTAAGCTATTGAAACTTGCTCATCTATGTATTCATAGCCCGGTAAAAGTATCAAAAATGTTCACAGACAAGATTAGTTTCGCTAATTCTCTTTCCCATTATAATATAAGGAAACCGTTGAGTTTATACAAACCTTATACAAATACTAACTATGGAAAGAGAACTACCAGTTACATAAGTTCCCATTTGTGGAATATGCTCCCTGAAAACATACAGGAAATCAGTTCCACCAATATTTATTTAAGGAAAATTAAGGAACACGTTGAGAATATGAAATAGCTAATTTCCTTTCTTTCGCTTTATCCCACAAATTTATGTTTCTATATTATTTTTCTGTTGACTTGCACTAGTTTTAAAATTATATTTGTAAGTTTGCATTTGTATTTTTGAGGTAGCCAACTAGATGGCGCTAGTCGCTGTTTTGGTAGCCTCTATTTCTGATCAAATACATAGAACTACTACTACTGATAGAATAGACAAACTATTAATTATGTGCTGGCTATGCTTTTAACTGAAATATTTATTCTGATATGAATTCATGCTGTATATTATTTTGGACTTTTTATAACTTGAGTGTAATATTGTAGTGGCGTGTGATTCTGAAATAAACTTAAACTCTCTCTCTCTCTCTCTCTGTCACATTATCAGTTACCACTGTACCACTTCATCATTCCGTCACATTATAAGTTACCACTGTACCACTTTATCATTCTGTCACGTTATCGGTTATCATCATATTAGAAATCGTGCTCGGGTACCCGTATTGTGTCCGGGTTGCTGAAGAATAGACCAACCATAGCCTGCACCTATTATAAGAGGCGACAAAGTATTACGACTCAAACTAGCATCAGAAAAGGCATTCGGGTGCTGAGCACATAGGCTCTAGAAATTGCTACATAATTTTATAAAATGAATTGAAAAGTGAAGGTCTATTCGTAACGCGACCCTAGTTAAAATGGGATTCAAGGGATGATGATGATGCAGCTGCATGATGATGATGATGATATGCTATAAAGTTATAAAGAGGTACATGCTGCATGATGATGATGATGATCATGATGATGATGTTGACTGTATCAGCGTTGTATGCTGCCTATCGCTTGTGCTCTGCTGGACCCTAGTATGACCTACGGCATTGAGGAGTTTGCCATAGTTGCGCTAGCATTCAGACGTTTTACTTTAAATCCTGAGTCGAACGATCTCGTTAACCCGACTATCTTTATAGCACTACTTTGCTCTTGCCGTATTTCTACACTTCTATGGTTTTATTTTAATTGTGTTGTAAAGGAGAGAGATAGTACTTTAGTTCACTAGCGAGATGTATGTGTAAGAGTTGCTAATGCGCTGTATTGATGTAATATTTTTCAGCTTTAGTTGACTAGGGATGTGTAAGAGTTGTTAATACGCTGTATTGATGTAATATCTTTCAGCTTTTCACCGCCAGAGTGTTCGTTGAATAAACGGCTCTTCACAATTTAACCGCGATCGTAAGACATTTAAAAATGCTATTTCATTCCTACTACTACTACTACTACTTATATTAGTGCTCGGTGTTGTCGTTGATGACGTCGTGGTTGCTGCTGCAGCGCTGTATTACTCGGTATCATATATGTTTGCTATTTTTCTATATTTTTTGCGCTATTTCATATTCTGCTTTATTATATTATATCACGGGAGAAGTCTCAAGATGTCTGAAGCCTTGGAAGAAGATGAGAATACTGCAGGTACATTTAGAGGTACATCTAGGGATACATCTGAAGGTACATGTAGAGATACATCTAGAGGTACATGTAGAGATACATCTAGAGGTACATGTAGAGATACATCTAGAGGTACATGTAGAGATACATCTAGAGGTACATGTAGAGATGCATCTAGAGGTACATGGAAAAGTTCATTCAGAGATACATGGAGAAATTAAGACTGGAGCAATGCAGTGTTAACAAATGAATGTGACGAAAACCCTGAGGAATCGTTATAAGAAGATGGAGAAAGTACGTAATAGAGTGATGAAATTGAAGATTATATGAAGAGATGCAGTGAGTAAGTGTGTTGCCAAAGTTAGGAAGAATTAAACAAAACAGTGAAATTTGTAAGAAGGTGAAAAAGGTGAAGAAAGTTGCTCAAAACATAGAAAAACTGAGTGAAAGTTCATAAAGTGGAAAGAAAGCGTGGATTAAACAGATAGAACAGAAAGTGTGGAGTAACAGTGAAACGACAATGGATGAATGGTATCAACGAGGTAAGCATTGCATCATTCAGTCCCCCCCACACCCCCACACTACCTATCATTCCACCTCGCAAGCTCGTCACGTTGTTGTTGCTCTAGATCACTTCCACGTGTTTGTCGGTGACCTCAGTCCAGACATAGAGTCCGCTCAGTTGAAGGAAGCCTTCACTCCGTTCGGCGAAATCTCGTAAGTGGCGCCCTCTGGTTTCCTTGTACTTAATAATTACTAATTCATCATCATCATCTTCCCTTAACCGGGGTCGGGATACGATTAGACCTCCAATCATCTTTGTCCCACACCATATCATCAGTCAATGCTCTATTTTTCATGTCCTTCTTAATCACAGCATCCCACGTCAATTGTTGTCTACCTCTCTCAAGCTTAACATACAGCACTTCCCTCCAAACTCTACTAAATTATTAATTATAAATATTTATTAATAATTAATAATAATAATTTAACAGTTTTAATGCTATGCATTTGAGAAAGGCATATTGTGTTATGAAGATATAGTAAAGAGATTTGAACCCTGCACTGATCCTCTATAGAACAACCTAAGTAGTCAGTGACGTGGAGTTTCTGGAGTTTCATTTGTCTATGTAGGAGTGTTTGTATATGAGTATGTATGTGTATGTATGTGTGTGTATGTATGTTTGTATGTATGTATGTGTGTATGTATGTGTGTGTGAATGTGTGTTAGTAGGTCTAACAACAAATCCTGGCTCCACAGGAACAGCGTCACGTGTGTCAACAGGATTATTAACGCTGGCAAGAAGATGGATATTGACATGGCCTTTGTCGGAATACCGATTACGAAGGAGATGGGAGAGGCGGAGCAGAAAACCATCAGGCTGCTGAATAACTACATAAAGGAAAAAGCGCCCAACTGGATCGAACCGTTAGAAGAGGCGACCATTAGACCAGGTGGGTTGTATGACAGTAACAGTCTAGTTTCATTAACAAACAAACTCATCAATAGTGATTTTTTAGATTCAAATCAAATCAATCAAACATCAATCATGTAGAATACTCAGATAATTCATTCTCAATAGTCAACCTTTCACAGTACAAACCCACACATACAGAACTGTATGTGGGGGTTTGGAAAATTTTAGAAAAAGGTTTATCATATATACCAACAAATAGGAAAATGCCCATCAAAAATATTATTTTAAATACTAATAGACTAATTAGGGATCTAAAATTAAAATCATACTTCAAAAACCAACAATTAAGGGAGAAGATTAATTTTGTTGAGAAATCAGATTGGACTCCCCCAGCTGATGAACTAAATAGTAATATATTGAGCTTAACGGACACAATTAACAGCACAATTAAACAATTATGTAACAGTACAGTCAACAATAGAAAAACTAAGAACATCATAGACTTGAAAATAAATACTCAATAGAACACAAATCATTATTTTTAGATAAATTAAAAAATCAAAATCTTGGCTTAGACGAAATTTCCAACATTAGTCAAATAGAAATGGAGAGCATACAAAAACTAAAAAGTAATAAGCAAATAGTCATAAAGCCGGCCGATAAAGGGGGCGCTACTGTTATCGTAGATAGACAATGTTACATAGCTGAAGCTATAAGACAACTGAAAAATGTTGAATATTACACAAAATCAAAAGAAACGAGGTCAGAGTTTAACCTTTAAATCTGTCAACATTGAAGCTGTATGAGTCTGTATTTTACGAAATTGTGACGGTCTAAAGAATTATAGTTTCAAAAGTTCTTCAGACCTTCTTCTCCATAATCATAGAGTGAGAGGAGAGACGCATTGCTGGACTGCTTGATTGATAGATTAACTGATTGATTGATTTATTGCTAGATTGATTGATTGATAAATTAATTAATTCATTCTTTCATTCAGTCATTTTTGACTACTTGATTGATTCATTGTTTGATTGATTCACTGATTGATTCATTCATTTATTCATTCATTGATTGACTGATTGATTGACTGACTGATTGAATAATTGATTGATTGATTGAATGATTGATTGATGATTGGTTGCTTGATTGATTGATAAATTGATTGACATATTGATTGATTGATTGATTCATTCATTCATTCATTGACTGGTTGGTTGACTGACTCACTGATTGAATGATTGATTGGTACATTGATTGACTGGTTGATTGATTGATTGACAGATTGATTGATTGATTGACTGATTGGTTGATTGACAGATTGATTGATTGACTGATTGATAGATTGATTGATTGATTAGATCACAAGCCACTGGATTATGACGAGGTCTATGCTAACACTAGCGACACTAACACGACGGTATACTGTGGTGGAATTCAAAGCAACCTCACAGGTCTGTTGTTGTTGTTGTCGTTAAGAGATAGACAGAGAGTGGAATTCAAAGCAAACTCAGAGGTCTGTTGTTGTTGTTGTCGTTAAGAGATAGACAGAGAGTGGAATTCAAAGCAACCTCACAGGTCTGTTGTTGTTGTTGTCGTCGTCGTCATTGTTGTTATGCTCTTCTAGCCATGATAAACAGGTAAGATAGGCATGTTATTGACATTTTATTATTAAATGCATGTTATTGACATTTTATTATTAAATGCATGTTATTGACATTTTACTAATAAATGCATGGTATTGACATTTTACTAATAAATGCATGGTATTGACATTTTACTAATAAAATCGTGTATAGGCTTATAGTATTATACTACGCGCACGGACTTCCAAAGGTACATGTGGTTAACTCTATTTTGCTGCAGGTAACTGACAATTGAATACTTTAGACGCTTTAATACTGTTATATACATGTGCATGTACAAATATTGTGCACAAAGACTCGATACGTAGCAATTACAGTGGTTGACTGTTGAATGACTTATTAGACCTCTCTTTCTTTCTCTCTCTCTCTCTCTCTCTCATCATCATCATAACAGAATCAGGATTAACCGCAGCTGAAAATAAAAGCGCATAGGCTTCGAGATCTTTAGAGATCATAAGTGGATTAACCCCAGTAGTGTCAGGTGATTGAGATGTATCAGCTGTAGGCAGGATTAACCCCAGTAGTGTCAGGTGATTGAGATGTATCAGCTGTAGGCAAGATTAACCCCAGTAGAGTCAGGTGATTGAGATGTATCAGCTGTAGGCAAGATTAATCCCAGTAGAGTCAGGTGATTGAGATGTATCAGCTGTAGGCAGGATTAACCCCAGTAGTGTCAGGTGATTGATATATATCAGCTGTAGGCAGGATTAACCCCAGAAGGGTCATGTGATTGAGGTAATAGCGTCTTCCCAGGCTGTCTTCCCTGAGTATTACCCAGTATTACCCATGCTGTCTGCCCTGAGGCTTCCATTGACCCTGAAGATATCGGCGTCTATTGTTTACTGCAGTCTATCAGTCTGCGGTCTATTTACTGTGCAGTCTATCAGTCTGCAGACTATTTACTGTGCAGTCTATCAGTTTGCAGTCTATTTACTGTGCAGTCTATCAGTCTGCAGTCTGCAGTCTATTAGTGTGCAGTCTATCAGTCTGCAGTCTATTTACTGTTCAGTCTATCAGTCTGCTATCTATCAGTCTGCAGTCTGCAGTCTATTACTGTGCAGTCTATCAGTCTGCAGTCTATTAGTCTGCAGTCTATCAGTGTGCAGTCTATTTGCTGTGTCTTATATACATGTACGTTCTAAGATTCAACGAACAAAATTTGGCGAATGCTGTAGAATTATGCGACTGCTTCGTATTCGTAAATTGAAATACAAAATCAACAAAATAAAGGTTTATTCAGCACTGGCTAAGCTTTCACCTACTGTTTCGTTATGCTTTTAGAAGTTCGTCAATTCACAAACTCACCTCATCGGGTAATTCAGCATTCATACATGTATATTCATCAGTAGTTGACTTGATCATCAATTCATCAAGTCATAAAGTTCATCTTTGACCGGTTGACGAGTTAATTAAGTCATTAGTTTATTATTTTGTCAGTTCAGCTATTCACCTGTTCATCAGTTCAATAATTCATCAATTCTTCAGTTCATTACTTCATCAATTCATCAATTGAGCTTTTCATTAATTCATTACGGCACACATCCTGACGGTTAAAAGCTCGTTATTAAGTGTAACAATGCTGATGATAAGCTTACACTACGTTATCACTATTGAAATATTTATGGCTCCAATTAATTTAAAATGTTCCTATTTTCAACCAATGATGTTCATGAACATCTTGCAATTAATTCAAATGTTAATATTTTCAAACAATGATGTTCATAGATATCCTGCAATTAATTGCTAGTTATTTTTATTTTCGACAGATAACATCCAAAGAGATCGAGCAATAACAGGTAGTTTAATATAATTGAATTATTATTTTAATAACATTCCTACGGTCTCTAGTCCGGTGAAGTATTGCTCTCAAAACTTCACTGAATTTAGATGTAAACTGTCTTACACGTAGTGATAATTCAAATGACTAAACCTCTTTAACTTGGCCTACGTCACATCCGTAACGATGTGAAATGATGTGATACGATGTGATATCATATGACATGCTGTGATATATGATTTGATGTGATATGTGATTTGATACGATATGTTGTGATATGTTGTGATATGTTATGATATGATATGATGTGATATGACGTGATTTGATGTGATTTGTGATTTTATGTGTTATGTTGTAGTATATTATGCTGTGATATAACGTGATTTGATATGATATATGATTTGATGTGATACATTGTGATATGTTATGCTATGATATGACTTGATGTAATAACTCTCGTATTTTACTCAAAGTGTAATATTTTAAAAAATCTCGACGTTGTCGTTTAAATACTGTCAGCCCAGTCGATGTGCCTATAGGCTACAAACAAGTGCCTATGTAGGCACCCAGGCTACACACAGGTGCCTATGTAGGCACCTAGGCTACACACAAGTGCCTATGTAGGCACTCAGGCTTCGAGAGGAATACACCAAAGCATTTCAATTCATCTGTTATGAAATTTGTCACGTTTAGTTTTGAAATATCAAGAGCATCTAAAGATGGTATTAGATTCAGAGCAATATTGCAACATTTAAATAATCAATTATATGACGTCAGACCTATGCATGGGACAGGTGAAATAGATTGTTGACTGCACACTACCCAGCTGTTTAAACATACTATAATAAATTCATAGATGTCATCTGTAGGAAACAGATACGCATAAGCAGAATTCTATTTACTTATTTATTTAATTTATTAGTTTTTTCCGTGTTGTGTTCGGGTTGTTTTAAGAATAGACCAACCGGTGACTGCACGTGTCGTAGAAGACGACCAAAGCACTAAGATCCAAACCAGCGTCATAAAGAACATTCGGTTGGTGACAGCCTAGGCTTCAGAAATTAATTTAAAAAATATAAAACCAATAGAAGAGATTGTAGCGGATTGACGGATGATATAAATAGATAGAATTCCTTAAGTATTGTGGTAGTGATAAGTTTCAGATCATTTCCTGAAATTAGTGAGACTTGTATATAATATTACTACCTTGATTAATCTGGCCAAGGGCTTTCGAAGTGTTGACAATAGTCTCATAATATCATCCACCAATGGCAATGATCTATCTAATATAATTCCAAAACCCTTAATTTTTAAACACTGTAATACTTTACTTTTGCTCTTTCATGTCTCATCAATCAAGATTAAACATCATCTTCCTCATCTATACATGATATATATGACCTCAATATTGATAAATCAATAGATCATACCATCAGATAGCATGCAGCCTTGAGAAATCGAATTATGCTTTTGTCTCTGGCGGGAATCAATGCTGCAGCTCCCATTGAGATGAGCTGCCATTGAGGCGCTAAGTAAGATAAGATGCCATTGAGGCGTTAAGTAGGAAGAGATATGAGCCGCCATTGAGGCGCTAAGTAGGAAGAGATATGAGCAGGGGCGGATCCAGGAATTTTTTAAGGGGGGGGCCCGAAATTTTTTTTGAGAGTGTACATTTTTTTGCTTACGCCCCGCCTTCTTCGGGAAATGTGACGTAACCAGACAAATTTCTGTGGGGGGAAGGCTCACAATTTGTTCACTATAGCGTCCGGCTCATAGAGTGAGTGTATTCCCGTACCTTCCCCCCCCCCCCCCTCCCCTCATGCCCGTACTAAAGGCAGGCGAAAACGTTTTTCCACCAATGCATTGGTTTTATGCATTGGTTCAAGTGAAAATTGAGAGCTAGTGAAACGGTCAACATTTATCGGGCCCCTTCCATTATACAGGGCTCCTAGTATATCCTAGAAAAAATCGAGCTATTGGAACTGCGTTCCCTGTCGTTCCCCCCCCCCCCCCCCAACCACTGCCATTACTAACATGGGACGGGATTTAGCGCAGTCGGTTAAGCTGCGGGTCAGTTGAACGATGTTAAGCTCCTTCGCGCCGGTTAGTACTTTGTGGCGTAGGAAGCACTTTAGGGCAGCGGGGGCGAGTTTTTGAAAAAAGGCACATGCTGAATTAAAAGGGCACTTACATATTTTTAGAAGGCAAGGTTTTATACGGATTTTTTTACAAGCGATGTAACGCAATAGCTTTATTTTGCTTTGTTTCAATTCCACACAATAAATTAGGAGGTATGCGTTTTTATTTCTATGATTTTAAACCATTAAAAATGTCATTTAAATTAAGTTTCGAGCTAGTACGAAACATATTTTTTAAAATACAATCAGAAACAAAAAACAAAAGAAAGTCTCTTGATCAAGAGCATTTTTAATCCATTACAGTAATACTGTAATACAAGACTAGAGCTTGTGTAGTTGCTATACACTGTAGAACTAATATGCATTCGTAGGATCTTTATAAGGGGGTGGGGCGCGGGGAAGGGTCTACGTACTGCACCCCTTCCCCGAAATGGGATTTTTAAATTTCGAAAACCTATGGATTTTCAGAACATCTTATATAAATTACAGTGGACAATTTTTAATTTTTTGAATTTGTCATTAATTAAACCTTTTCAATTATATACCATCTTCATCATTCGTGATATCTGACCAATAGGCACAAACTAGTCATGAGTGCAGTCCCACATCTAACTATGATAACATAACGGCACACTGGGTCAGGAAGCACAGATACTTGTTTAAGACCCATTTCCTCCTTCCTCTCCATGGTTTTTAGTAATCGTTGCCTTTTGAAGGCGCATCAATTGCAACCGGCGCGGATTTAAGAATAACCTTCCATCACCCTGGGACTTTTTCCTTCCTAAGCTTTTACCAACACTCGGTCTTCCAAGGTGGTCACCCACAAAGTACTAACCGAGGTCGATGCAGCTTAACTTCGATAATTGAAGCGCAACTAAATCAAGTGCGCTAATCCCGCCGTCTTCATCATGATGTTTTATAAATGATATTAAATAAACATCTAAAACAATTGGGCTTAACGTAGAAATTCGTAAACTTAAACGTTTTAAATTCGCATTAAAAGGACACACTTGCAATATTCTCAAATCACTTATGAACTGTACAAAACCTCAATTAAGTAGGCCTATTTAATGTATGAATTATATCTATATATTTTATTATATTTGCTTACTTTAGGCCTATATGCTATAAATAAATAAATGATATCTTAGCTGTATTTCTAAAACTTTCTAAAGTAATCTAGTGTGTATAGTGCATTCAAATAAAGTACAAAACTGAATGAAAAGTAGAATGAATAGTCTACCGACTCTGACTCCCAGCCAGATATTGAGCGCCCTCACGTCGTTATTAACTACGTGTCAATGACTCAATGAATCTATTAATTGTCTTAAAACACTTTTTGAAGTCGACCTAAAAAGTCGACTTCAAGTTAACGTCGATGACCTTTGTATGCATTATATTAAATAAATTACAGTGTAACAAATTAACGTATAAACAACTTTCAGATGCGTTCTGGGAAATTTGCATTCAACTTTAAGATTACGATGTTTTACGAGAATTGGAGAGTTGGCTGCGGAAGTCTTGAGTAAAATCAAATAGTTTTATAATTAGATGTAGCATCGTAAAATTTAGACTATTTGCACTGAAACTACTACAACCGCTTCCTTGTTCTGACGGTGGATCGATTCAACATTTATGTGACTTAGTCAGCCCACTCCTATCCCCCCTCTACAAAAGCGAATCAGGATGAATGGCAAGAGTGACTGAATTCAGCTAGGGGAGAGGTTCAAGCCCCCCTACTCAGGGATGATTGCGCCACTGGGAGAGGAAATTCATCAATACCAAAAAGGGCACTTTTGCCCCTTTTTGCCCAATTTTGCCCCCGCTCTCGCCCCTACATTCTGAGGGCAGCGGGGGCAGTCGCCCACCCTGCCCCCGCGGCTCCTACGCCACTGTTGTGGGCGACTACCTTGGAAGGCCGAGTGTTGGCAGCTTTGAAAGAAACAAAATCCCGAGGGTATTGGAAGGTTATTCTTAAATCCGCGCCGGCTGCTATTGGAGCGCCAACAAAAGGCAAAGATTACTAATAACCAAGGAGAGGAATAGGAGGAAATAACGAAAACTACAAAAACCAAGAAAGGCAACCATGTACCACATGCGGTATGTCATGTGTGTAACTAAACGAACAAAAAAAACATATGTAAACATCGAAACTGCCATAGAAACAATGAAAATATACCCTGTCTTACTCTCCCCCCGGGCCCCCCCCCCTAACCACTGCCAATACTAACATATTTAAACATCGAAATTGCCATAGAAACAATGAAAATATAGTTTACAAAATTTCATCGTCGGACCTAAGGGGGGGCTCGAGCCCCCTGGGCCCCCCCTGGATCCGCCACTGGATATGAGCTGCCATTGAGGCGCTAAGTAGGAAGAGATATGAGCTGCCATTGAGGCGCTAAGTAGGAAGAGATGAGCTGCCATTGAGGCGCTAAGTAGGAAGAGATGTGAGCTGCCAGTGAGGCGCTAAGTAGGTGGGAGGATTTCGCAACCAGGTGGAAGGATGGCCATTAGCTCGCTGGGTGAAGTCTTGGCTGACAACGAAGTGTCATTGATAACAAAACAGTCAAATTTATAGGTACTGGCCAAAAAGTGAAGTGCAGGTGCAGGTCAATGATAAGGTCAAGGTTGGAGAGTGAGCGAATGTTGAGAGAGCATAGTGAGACTTTGGTGCGAAGAGAATTTATTCGATTGATGAGAGCCATGAGAGTGATTGGCGGTGCAATGGGCAATAATGAGTGGAATAAGGGTTAACACGTAAATAATGTAAATATTATTGGAAAGATAGAATGAAATGCACTATTTTAGACAGAATTTACATTGACACAAGTTTAATTGAATTATGTCGTAATGCTACTATTAAAATCTATTGCACAGTCAAACAACAACAAAAAACAAAACAAAAAACAAACAAACACGTTTTTAGACGCTGGGCCAGTAATACATCCAGTAGGTCCTGTTTCGGGAGAATTTGTCACTATGCAGTATTTTTGGTATAAGATGCACTAGTAACATATATATAAAAGCTGCTTCATGAAAGTGTAGCTAACTGAAGAATTTCGAATTTTAATAACAAAAGTTTATAAGTTTATAACTTATATAAACTTGAAAGAATACTACTACTACTACTAAGACTGCGCTACGTCCTATTTGGACCCTGCAGTAGGTTTCAAGGTTAATTGATCCCACCTCGCTCTATCCTCAGCCAGATCACAGATGCTCTCATCTAATATGTTCAAATTCTGATTTATATCTTTGAGATCTTTATTTACTAATTTGATCCATGTTTGTTTATTTTGACAACCTCCTTTTTGTTTTGTCTGAGATTTTTTATTTTCATTTAAAGCAATTTTTACAGGTGCATTGTTCGGTAACCTAAGTAAATGACCTATCCACTTTAGTCTTCGTGTTTTAATTGCAAGACTCCTTTTTTTCATTTGTTCTGATGTGAATCATATTTTCACTTTACCCAATGGTTCCACATTGTCAGAGTTGGTCGCCACAGTAACGCATTGATCATAATGCCACTTGACGGCCATCACAGACTTGTTACATTTGAAGCCAAAAACCGTCGATCTTCCTTTTTCAAGAGCTCTGTGTCAAACAAATAGCGCATCTTCAGCCTAGTCTACCTGACCGTACAGGTAGCTTTCATATTAATGTATATGAGTGACACAAGTTGGCCATGTGAGCCGAAGAAGTTGTCAAAGAACATTTCGTGGCTTCGTTGATTTTTCACGAATTTTAGCAACGAACCCACTACTTGACGCCTTAAAAATAACCTTGATTCTCAAGCCCTTATGTAGTACCATTCTTCCCATTGCTTTGTGTTGGTATCCGCTGTCGATCAGAAGCTAACACCCACAACCTAAAAAGAAGAAACAAATTTCATTGCGCTACTGTTTATACAGGGACGCTACACGCTCAAAACATTGCCGATGTTCGGCTTCGAAGATATCTGGCAAGACTCTTTCTGTGTATAATACATCCTTGTGTTATAGTAGTGCATGTGCCCATTGTTCCCACATGGGAACATTCTAGTTCAACCCAGTCTTTTTGTAGGTAATTATATATATTTTATAACCAATATATAAAATATATAATACGACACCATTTCTAAAGAAAACTGCTATTTCAGTTTTTTTGATAAATTATTTTTACGTCGGATAAAATCAGACTAAAGTTAGGCTGCTGGAAAGGTAGAAATTCATTAATTTTTACCAGAATCTACAAAACCGGAAGTGGCTGAATAAATGTTAGCTGGCCAGTAAACCATGCCCATTTCATTATTATTACACCTGGATATAGTAGATTACTAATTACAATTCGACACAGGGCACCACAACATAAATTGTTGTTGTTCCCAAATGGGAACATTAGGCGCTAATGGGTTAAATGTCAATAGTATAAAGGACAATGTCAGTGTAGGTGTAGCTGCTGCATTGCGTGGATTCCATGCCTTCACTGGTTGTGACTCCTGCAGTGCTTTTATCAGGAAAGGGAAGAGAGGTAGAGAGGTCCTTTTGCACTAATGTAAAAGATAAAGCTGGTAAAGCTGAGGTTAACTTCAGTTTCCTCACTCGAAAGCGATGTCAGTGATGGGCGAGCCCAGGATTTGAACACTGCACATACTGATCCGCGGTCGAATAACTTATCGACTTAGCCACTGGCTCCAGCCAGTGGCTAAGGAATAAGGAATTCATTTCAGTCTTTAAAGAAATTGGATCTTGTTGTGGTAAATTGTCTGAAAAGAATTTAGATTTGTTGGAAAGGTTTGTTAGTGCCATACATGGACACCCTAAATGCTGTGTTGTCAATAGACTTCGAACAGAGATGTTTGAAATCTCGTTATGGAGGGAGATTGAATCATATTTCTACAGAGTCTTCCAAGGGTACAGATCTTAGTTTGCTTCCCCCATGTAGAAAGGCGTTATATATGCACTGTCAGCGAGCAAATTATCAAGCATACATTTGGAAAACTGCAGTGATAGCCCGAAATAACATTACACTGCCAGAGGGGTATGAATGGAATTTAGATGGTGACAATTTGAATGTATCATGGTTTGATGGGGACATTTCGACCATTCAGCTCATAGACATTTTGTCTCAATAGTGCTCGATGTTGTCATTGATGACTGTAGCACTCTAATTGTTATTATATTATTGTTATACTATATATAAACTGTAGATTATAAAAATTAAGTAAACAATTTGCTTTAAATTTATTTAGAAAATGACTTGCACATAAACAAATAAAAGATGGCTCAATGAGCCAATAACAGAAATTGGGTACGACATTGTATTGAATTCCGAAAGGAAACTTCTTATCTCTCTGTCTTTTCTCTCTCTCTCTCTCTCTCTCTCTCTCTCTCTATAGGCCTATATATATATATATATATATATATATATATATATATATATATATATATTTATATACATATATATTTATATACATAAGCAATCATTAAAGCTGTAAAGCTAAGTTTAACGTCGGATTCAGTATCACGAGGGATACCGTCAGAGATATATAAAATTTATTGTACGTCGATCAATTTAGTGGAGGTTACATGTTAAAATTCAAAGGTGTAGTGAATCTCATAAACTTTAGTTTAACTTAACTTAACTTAACATAATTATACTGGTTAAGGAAGTCACAAAGACCTGTAACACCAGTTTTGATGTAATTTCATACCTCTATACATAGAAACCGTAAAGGGAAAAAAAGATACAAACCTTGACAAGTTGATAAGCTTCAAAAGAAGAACATAAGAAAAAAACTAAACACTCACCAAAATACCACATACACACATACACACATAGCCATCTCACATATAAACCTACACACAGGTACACAGCTATGCACAAATACACATACATACATGCATCCATGCATGTACACATACATGTACATGCATACACACCCACACACATACATGCACATACACACATACATATATATATATATATATATATATATATATATATATATATATATACACATACCTCATGTACATTCCACATGTACACATAATTATGCACATACAGCATACAGTATATTACACATACATATACATACACATTTATATACATACAAATACATATAAACATACATACACACTTATACTTACACCTACATATATACACATAGAATACACTCATACATACACACATCGACCTTAGAAACAAAAATATGCAAGTATGCATATAACTACATACCAGGCATATCAACCATTTGCAAAATATAGTCATACATTACAATACATACAAGCATACATGCACAAACATACATAGACATACACACATATGCACACACACATAGGTGAGTACCTACGCATACATACACATACAATCCTCACCCACACTCATGAATACCTAGAAACCAAATACCCTCATGTAGTGTTCAACTAATCAGCCTATCTACACAAAACAAACAAATAATTTATCAAAATTTATCAATAGATCAGTTCGGTAATTGAAAACATATTTTGTTGCATTGTTAACACTGGTGGACAGCTATGTGGACATATGATCCATATATTTACATGTAAATGTGATAGGTCTACAGGTAAAACAAACCAATTAGGTAAAAGAATTAGCTTTTAAAGATAGGAGAAATGGAGGATGGTAGCAGTTGGCTGGAGCCAGTGGCGAAGTCGGTAAGATACTCGATCGCGGATCAGTAGGTGCGGGTTCAAATCCTGGGCTCGCCCGTCACTGACATTGCTTTCGAGTGAGGAAACTGACATTAGCCTTAGCTTTACCAGCTTTATTTTGAGACAAAATTCCATAGGACATTGCATAGTACAATGACAGAAACAAGAGAAAAAGAAAATTAATTATGTAGTCCAACATGAAAAGCCAAATTTTCTTTTAAGAACATTAATTAGTGCGATAGAATAAATTCCTTATCTTGCGATTAATATCCAAATCATCATGAAAGCAATAATGTCCAAATCGTCATAATAGCAATTATATAGTGAGATTTTTAACCGAGATTTTTAACCATTTTTAACACACATTTTTAACCGGGATCTTGCAAACCTAAAGGACATATTGATAGCTAAAGGATACTATATTTTTATTTTTATTTTATTCTCAACAAAAGGAATACAGCAACACCAACAAGCAATCATAGCAAAAAAGAGAGATTACAAATGCAATAAGTAATACTAAATAATTAGATACGATTAATTATTAATAAATAAATAAATTTAACTATTTAATTACTGTAATCTAAGTTTGAAAGTTGGTAGGAAAATTATTTTGTATGTATTTGTTTAAATATTGTTTGCTTGGACTTGGATTGACAGACGGGGATAGAGTTCATGGATCTGTACAGCCACCTGGTGCCTGTGTACGATGTGGAGCCGCTCGATAAGATCACCGATGCCTATCTGGATCAGTACCTGTGGTACGAGGCAGACTAGCGCAGACTGTTCCCCCTCGTGGATCAAGCCAGTGCCAGTAGACACCGAGCCTCCCCCGCTACTGACATACAAGTGGTGCCAGGTTACGTAATCATGTACTTGTAGCAAATGTATCAGTGACGAAAGTTTCTACATTATGACAGACATTACTACAACGGATGCCACATAATTCTTGATATAATATAAAAATATCTGCTAAAATCATTAAATTTGCTAACAAATCATTAAATTTGATAACCAAGTCTTTGAAAGTTAAAGCTCAACTCTGTGCATGTAATTTGATATTGTTTAAAATTAAGAAGAAACTTTTCCTATCATTTATATGTTATCTGTATAACACAATCGATTACGAGCAGCTTAAACTGTCTTTGAAGTCTTAAGGATATTTTAGGTTCTATTCCGTATAAAATTATAACTGCTTAATTAATCTCTGCTGCTCAGATAATTTTCCTTTTTCCGTTTGATTTCTTTCGCATTATTTATTTAAAAAATTCTGAAATGTAGTTAATTTTCGTGGTAAATGATTCAAAATAAAATTGATTAAAAATGACATTTTTTTAATTTCAAAAATTACAGTGCTATACTGTCGCTCTGAGCTTATCTGACAGGTTTTTCACAAGGTCAGAGTGTTTGTACAAGCAATCAGCAGATGTATTTAACAAAGACAATTATAACAGGGAGAATGACTCTATTAGTCAGTGTGATATAAATTAATTTATATTACTAAAAAATATATGACAGTTTACAAAAAATTATATTTGAATATTTTTGTTTTATTTGGCAGGGTACAGATCCGCTATCAGCTCGAGCGCAGCAGGACGCCCATCCTCGAGAAGCTTGCGCATCCATCGGAGGATTGGGCAAGCTATACCGACAGAGCGGTGCCGGTGTTTTCGTGGATAACTGGCTGATAGCCGACGGTAATACCGGAGCTCTTCACCTAAGCCGGCTCAACGAGATTGTTTGACGATATCTCATCAGCAACAGCAGGTGTTGTTGCAGCAACAGCAACAGAAGGCTTTGTTGCAGCAGCAACAACAACAAGCACTGTTACAACAACAACAACAGAAGGCTTTGTTGCAGCAGCAGCAACAACAACAAGCACTGTTACAACAACAATAACAGAAGGCTTTGTTGCAGCAGCAGCAACAACAACAAGCACTGTTACAACAACCACAACAGAAGGCTTTGTTGCAGCAACAGCAACAACAACAAGCACTGTTACAGCAACAACAACAGAAGGCTTTGTGGCAGCAGCAGCAACAACAACAAGCACTGTTACAACAACCACAACAGAAGGCTTTGTTGCAGCAACAGCAACAACAACAAGCACTGTTACAGCAACAACAACAGAAGGCTTTGTGGCAGCAGCAGCAACAACAACAAGCACTGTTACAACAACAACAGCAGGCTTTGTGGCAGCAGCAGCAACAACAACAAGCACTGTTACAACAACAACAACAGAAGGCTTTGTTGCAGCAGCAGCAACAACAACAAGCACTGTTACAACAACCACAACAGAAGGCTTTGTTGCAGCAACAGCAACAACAACAAGCACTGTTACAGCAACAACAACAGAAGGCTTTGTGGCAGCAGCAGCAACAACAACAAGCACTGTTACAACAACAACAGAAGGCTTTGTGGCAGCAGCAGCAACAACAACAAGCACTGTTACAACAACAACAACAGAAGGCTTTGTTGCAGCAACAGCTGAGAATTCAGCAGCAGCTCTTGCTTCAACAGCAGCTGCAAATCCCTGGGTGATGGAAGGTGCATATTTAAGAATACTTAAATATGCGCCGGCTGCAATTGATGCTCCTTCAAAAGTCAACTATTACTAATACCCAAGGAGAGGAAGGAGGAAATGGGCCTTAAACAAGCTGCTGTGCTTCCTGACCCAGTGTGCCGTTATGTTGGGTGTGTAGTGGGAGTTAATAAGTTTTGATAGTAGTGTGTGGATGAAATGTTTGCTAAATATTTTAGATTTAAATAAAAAATTAATTGTACCAGAATATGTTGAAATGAGGTTGCCACGTGAACTGCCACCTTATGAATTGCAGTGGTGATTTAACTTAATTATCGTTTATTTCTTTGTTCAATGACACTTTGCACTGAATACATTTGTAACAAAGCAAAAGACAAATGTAACAAATAGTTTTTGGCTGACTATTGATTTAACACTTGTAAATTATATAATTCTTATAATAAGTTACAATATTAGTAACGTAACAATATAATATGACAATAATTTTGATGTTATGTAGTTTGAACTGAACCTGATATTTAGTTATTTTTTCAAAATTGTTGGAGTTAATGAATTCATTATCGTCATCATCATCTTCCTTTGAACCCCAGTTTAACTAGGGGTCAGGGTTAGAAATTTTGTAGCATTTTCTAGAGCCTTGGCGCTCATCAACCGAATGCTCTTTTGACTCTTTCTCTTATGTTGGTTTGGATCTTAGTGCTTTGACGTTTTGTACAACATGATTGTGCCGTCAACGGTTGGTATGTTCTTCTGCAACCCCGGTAGTAAATTGACGTTAAAAATTTTTTAATGCATATTATGTTGGCTTTTATGATGCATAACTTAATAGTAGAGCACGTTATAAAGCGTCAGAAACGTTTCTGTAAATTGCTTTCAATCGATCAGCGTATAGCTGCCAGTGAAATATTTGCGTAACAGTAATATAATCACTCGTGGTTTTGGTTTCTAATGTGTAACTAAGGTATCTATTGCCGCGCATGTGGCACATCGGTTAGGAGTCTCGCCAAGTCTTTTGTATTCGAGAGCAACGATAACAGAATGAAATTAAAAATTATAAAATATATTTTCAATGAAATAGTTCACAAAAAATTCTATTAAGAATTCAAGTTTAAAGGCAAAACAGTAAAATACTCCTTTCTTCTAGAGCTCTCATAAATGGCATGTCATAGGTATATATTCCTAACAACAATCCTATCTTCTTCAGTGCACTGCCAAGTGGCAGGTTCAAGGTACATATTCATACTCAAAGTCTGCTTTCTCGCTCCATAAGAGCACTCCTTAGATAAACAAATTAATCCCTTCACAAAGTCTATGCCTTATCCATACCTTATGTAGCCTATAGCTTGGGAAAAATATGGCTTCTGGGTGGTTTCCTGTTGCCTTCCTCAGTTAGGTGGATTAATTACCATTTAATCCTGGGGAAAAGATTTCATGGTGAGATGGGTCCCCTCTTGCCATCCATCCTCAGCTCCTGCTTTTAGTCTCCTCTTACGTTCACGCAGCAGATTGTTTGCGGTTGCCCAATTCTGTAGCGGTCCAACCACACCTGAGCACAACACGGGGAACCCTTCTTATATCTTGATACAAATAAAAGAATGAACATACATAAAAAATAGCGAATATTGATGTTCTTTATTATTATAGGATGTTCTTCCATAGAAACCCAAGCACCGTAATTGTCTCTTTCAGCGATACGTAGCAATATTTTATGTATACAATATATCAGCCATATGACACCAGAGGATCTTGAAAATTAACTAAACTGCAACAAAAACAAGTTGGTTAGAAATGGATGCTAAATTCAATGGAATAATATTGCTGCGGATCCTAAATTTTTCTTAACTCTTTTTATAGCATGTTCTACGTGAAAACGTACATTTGCTATTTGCCAAGTCTTAACTTCTGCAGCGGGAGTTAAGCGTGAACGACCCTGCAAAAATGGTGGAATAACTAGTTTGATTCTCTTCTCATACAGCATATCTCTAATAGTAAAGCCTCGATCAGCCAGCACCGGATCTCCAGCCTCTAGACTGTCAGTTTTAGTTTTAGTTCTGCTATCTCTTAAGTTTTGCACATTAATTTTGTCGTTAATGTTTATAAGTGCTCTCTCCGCATTCAAGTTGACTGTATCGGTTGAAGCCTTTGAAAGAGCAACTGAAGTCCATGAATTTATAAACCTACAACAACAATACTCAAAATTATGATTAAAAAATTAACAATTAATAGAACAAAGTAAAAGTTGGCTTTGGAAAGAAAAATAAAAACAAACAGTCTATGAATAGATGCCCCCACAATCTTTCTTATCAGCAACAGGTATTAAAATTGCCACAATATTGTGTTTTAAATAACGCTAAATCTGAATTTTAAAGCTTTTTCTGTTTTTATATGACAGTGGATAATGTCAATAACAAAGATATGATTGATCATGGAAAGGATTAATAATAACCCACCATGAATCTGTAAAGCAGCCTCGAAGACCGGACACCGGCCATGACATCGCTATAGAAATTGTCGGGGTTTTTTATTATTATTATTATCTTAAATTGTTTAAATCTTACTCATAAGGCAATCCTACAGATAGATGGATGTTTTCTTAACTATTCAACTCTGTAAGTCTGACAACATGAATAGCTTATGTGAAACAAATCGTTTGAGCATATAATAATCTATATTCTATTGTATATCTTATATCTGTTAATGTTCTCGGTGATCTATGTTACATTTATTGCGTTGGTTGATCTATGTTACCTTTTTGCAGGTTAGGTTAATCAGTATTTCGAAATACTAATACGTTAGCGCTACTGTAGCTTTTTCAAAAGGTGCGCTTGTGTAATATTCTTCTTATTATTATTAATTTTATTTTTATTTATTACTACTGGACCAGATGCGTTCACATTATATGCAATGACATTATAAAAGAAAGTAAGCCCATGTATATCGTAATAATGAATGCATATCGTTATAATGGATGTCAGAGTTGAACTCTAAGGGTTAAGTTATTCTTTAATTAATATCCGTATAGTAGGTTATATAGCAAATAACGTTTCTAAAGAAAGCTTGCATTAGAAATTTGATGAGGAACTTACACATTTCAATGTTATTATACGCAGTGTTTACATTTTTTGGTCCACTTGTTTACATTGGGATGCCCGGAAGTTGAATAGAAATCTATTTATAGCTATTACCGAAAAGATCTATTCAATGTATTTCTTTCCAATACTTATCTAGCCTATTCTTAAAAGCATTCACTGACTGTGCCTCTACTACATACTGAGGTAACTCGTTCCATATATTAGCAACTCTCTGACTGAAAAAATTTCTTCTAATCTCTAATCTGGATCTAACCTTTATTATTTTGAATCTATGCCCTTTTGTTCTAGCATAATCTGATAGTTTGAAAAATTCTCCACATTCGATATTGTCAAAACCTTGAATTATTTTAAACACTTGAATTAAATCCCCTCTGGTATGTCTATCTTCTAAACTAATTAGACCTAATACATCTAACCTAGATTCGTAGCTTTGACCTCTACATTCAGCAATCATTCTAGTTGCTCTCCTTTGAACTCTTTCCATACATTCCACATCCTTCCTTAAAAAAGGTCTCCACGCCTGTATGCAATATTCTAATTTAGGTCTTACTAATGCTTTATATAATTTAACTATTACATCCTTATTACGACATTTTATAGTTCTCCTAATTAAACCTAAAGTGCGATTAGCACAATTTGCTGCTGATTTACACTGCTCTGAAAATTGAAGGGTATTATCAATAATGACACCTAGATCTTTTGCTTTATTACATGATTTTAGTTCTGTATTACCAAGCTTATTTTGATTACAACTATTTTTATGACCTACATGAATAACTGTACATTTATCAACATTGAAGCTCATCTGCCAGGTAGTTGCCCAATTATACAAACTGTCTAAATCTCTCTGAAGTGATAACATATCCTCTAGATTACCTATATTTTTACATAACTTGGTATCATCAGCAAGCTTACTTATTTTGGATATTATGCTGTTGCCTAAGTCATTAATGTAAACCAGAAATAAAATTGGACCCAACACTGAACCCTGTGGAACCCCACTAGTGACATTGCGACACGCCGAGTCATGATTTGAAATGCAAACTTTTTGTCTCCTGGTGGTTAGCCAACTTCTAATCCAATTCAGGACAGAGCCAGTAACTCCATGAGCTTCAAGTTTACAAAACAATCTCTCATATGGCACTTTATCAAAAGCCTTTGCAAAATCCAAATAGACAATGTCTACTGGATTCCAGTTATTAACATGCAGTGTGACGGATTCCATAAAACTCAAGATGTTAGTTAGACAAGATCTATCTATTTCTGGTAAATCCATGTTGACTGTTTCTTATTAATCCATAACTATTAAAATGATTAACTAAACAATCCTTAATAATGCGCTCAAAATAATGCTCTCAAACACCTTACCTATAATACTAGTCAAACTAACTGGTCTATAGTTTTCAGGTTTGTCTCTTCTACCTTTCTAGTGTCTAGAAGTATGAAAATATTAAACATTACTGAAAATATTAAATATTACTTAATAACAACTTAAAACTCTATTTTAAAGCAGTAAGCCTCATACCTAAATTAAATATAGATTAGGCAATGAAAGATGACCATACCCTCTCTTCCGCCATGCCGACAAAAAAATAATGATAAATATTATTAATACTCTTAATAATAATATATTTGCCGTACGCGTGATCATATGTGTCTCGGCTGATTTCACAAGTGGCGCCTCTCACGACAAAGAAATATGTTAGTGGGTTTTTTTAAAGTAAACAAATTTTATGCATGGTTTTATTCAATTAACCTTGAAAGAAACCTACTGCGGGGTCCAAATAGGACGTAGAGCAGTCTTAGTAGTAGTAGTAGTAGTAGTACGATATGATACCATAGATTAAAGAGAATGTATATATAATGCTCAAACTTTCATTTCAGCTGCAGATTATCTACGGGTTTTAGTTGTTATAATATTAATCTAATCTATAATATTAACCCATTAAAGCCCAAGTCTGAATCAAAATGAAAAATTGGTGTAAATATACTGTAATCCACTTAAAAATCATTCAATTAGAATATTTTTTAAATTGTTATGCACAGCTAAACTTTATGGCCACTTTTAGGGGTGCACCCTTGAAGGGTGCACTGGGCACTAAGGGGCAGGGGTTTTACATTACAGAGTATACAACTATATTCTGCAGAAGAATAATAAATCACACATGAAACGAAGTTGATTATGATTATTTTTTATTATTTGGCACACAGTAGCAGTAAATTTAGACTGTCACAATGCACAGATGTTGTGGTTGATCTACTAAAATTATCACTTTTGTCCATGAAATTCAAGAAAACTGTGATTAGTTCTTCTTTGTATTTCTTGCAGCCTCTCCTTGTGTTCTTGTGGCACAAGCTGCATCGTCTTTAATATATATTCACTTCAACGTATATTTCCTACCTAGCAGCTGTTCTGCTAGTGCTCTAAATCTGCAATTATCACCGTTCTATAACTGACAGTGTTTCGTTCAATAGGATAGTTTAATGTTTACAAACAAAACATCCGGGTCTGAGGAGTGTAAGGCAAGCTAATTTGTTTACATATACAATTGATGCAGTTATAGGCTTAATTTTACGATTTTTAAGAGAATGGTGTCAAGCTGCTGTGTTAAAAACTGTTCGAATCGAAAACGGAGTGGATCTACCATTAAATTCTATCGATTCCCCTTCGGATTATTGAAAACTGAGAAGCTGCATGCATGGATAACTGCTGTTAACAGAAAGGATTGGACGCCTAACTACGGAACTAGGATATGCAGCGCTCAATTTATATCAGGTAAGCCTAATTTTGACTAATTAAATTCAAAATATAGAATCATAATAGGGTCATGAAATGGGTGGAGAAATTTGAAATATATGAGGTAGGCCAATATTATGGCAACCAAGCGGAGAGATTTATTCCTTTACCGGTACGTCAGATATAGCCTTCAGTCTTTTAACTTGATATGAGGTATACTATGGCGACCAGAGGAGAGACTTATTCTGTTATGTCAGATATTTCATTCAGACTTTAAACTTGACACTTAAACGGCAAACGATTTAAATATTGTCACCCCCAAAGGTATGGCTCAAATAACCGATCAATGGGTTATTGCCCATCTTAAACAATATTTATCTATACAGGCAGTACTGTCCTTAATTAAAATGAACTGTGGATATCGTTTTGAGTGGTTTTAAATTTTTTGCATTTTAACCATGACAAAAGGAATTTAGTAATATCTACAGCCAATAAGTAAATATTTAGTTTCAAAATATGTAAATTTTATTCTCAAACAATAATATATTGAATTTCAAGCACACCGGTGTGTTAAGCAAAACATGCATGATATTTATTTAGTTTTGAAATGAAAACTTCAAAAATAGTGCATCGAATCATAAAAAGAAATTTATTTACTGTTGTGTCAACTACACACTGGTGAGACCGGGTTGACTGATCCTGATTTACTTAATCTGCTATAATTAATTAATTAATTACAATTACTCTTTTTATTTATGTTCAGGTAAGCCAAGCGATGATTTAAACAATCCAGATTACGCTCCCATTAACTTGGGTTATGACAGAAACGAACCTTCAGTGGAAGTACGCGTTGGAAGACACGAGCGACTTCAGAGGCGTCAGCAACAAGTTGTGGAGAAACAGGAGGCTATATCTGCTGCATCGGCTCTCTTGGATCTCTCTGTACAGGAACCTGCAGCTACTGAAACCCTGTCTGAATATTGTGCTCGTTTGGAAGCAAGGGTTGCAGAACTGGAATCAGTCGTTGACAATCTAAATAAAACGATTGGCAACTCTAACGTACAGGCTTGCTCATCTCAATATCAATATGTTGTGCTGTGTGTAATTTGTACCCAAGACTTTTAAAGAAAAGTGTATCCTGAAGTGTAGTCTATTATTTGTAATATAAAGTATCCTGAAATGTATTATAATTATATTTCGTTATAATCTCAATCCTCCTATATTCTTCTGCTATATTTTTTACCCGTATTGTGTCTGGGTTACAGAAGATTAGACTGACCATGGACTGCACGTGTCGTTAAAGGCGACTAAGCTCCAAGATCCAAACCAACATCAGAAAGGGCATTCAGTTGATGATTGACTAGGCTCCAGAAGTTGCCATAAAGTTTTCCAAGAAGAAAGAAAAAGGGTCTATTTATTTGTATCCTGACCCTAGTAAAACTGAAATCAAGGGGAGTTGATGATGATATTTTATTCTTAAATCGTCATTTTGTGCTGTACTAAAATATCAATTTTAATTTGAAGCATTTTCTATTGAACAAATATAATTAAATGTTTACTAGTGCAATAATTGTGTATATTAATTGTCTGCCTTTCAAAATTCCAAGTTTGAACTGGTTTGAAGTCAGATTTGATAGAATGTTTGCCTAATAAGGAGATAGCCATCATTTCAAATCCCAGCAGGATCATATCTAATAGTAAATATAGATACTGATCTGGTGGATCAGTATGTGAGGGGTTCAAATCTTGGGCTTTCCCGTCACTGACATCGCTTTCAAGTGAGGAAACTGACGTTAACATTAGCTTTAGCTTTTTTTAGTAATGCTTGTAGTATACTAAGAGAAGTTAAACTTAGCACATAGATTTCAAAATTAATAATAGAAACTTATTGCTATATTTCTTCTTAAGTTTATACAACCTATTTTAATTAATAGTTTTGTACAGTATTTGCCTTCCTCAAAAAAGCCACATTGAAAATTTGTCTATAGATCAGTTATATATGCAAGCACAACTATCAACCTACACAAGAATAAAAGGATCAAAAAGGCTTTAAAGATTTTAACTGAAGTAGACGAAGTCATGCTTAGAGCCCACAGCAATATACTAAAGCATCATCAGCAAACATCAACCATAAAACAAACAATAGACAACAGTAGAAATGTGCATATGCCGGTATGATGCAACTTACTATATTTATTTATTGAGAGAGAGAACTATTTTTTATTTAAAAAATACACTCAAATATGCACACATACTAGGCCGTCAAAGAGGTTTAAAACCTATCTAGTTGATCACCCATCATGCATGCATAAAAGTACAAACTAAAAAATGAATATGCAAACTAAAAATGAACAAAGCAAATCAAGTCAAAGAATAGAAGCAATGTGCACATAAATATGCATAAAAATGCACATACATGCAAATAAACATATGTACATAAACATAAACAGAAATACATATTCAAATAATCTTATATGCACCTAGTATTAAGTAGAACATTTTGTATACCCAAAAGTTAAACGTTTAAGCATGAAATTATAAGACATACCAACTAAGATATGGAAAAAACAAAATTACCGATAACAAACACTACTCAAGCAATAAACTAAGATAATTTTTGAAGTTAGTAACAAACAATTTTAGTGAACGAGAGTTACGAATGTCAATAGGAATTTTGTTCCATTCGAAGACACAGTCATAAATATAAGATTTAAAATAGGTAGAGTTGGCATTAGAATATATACAGTTTGTATTTGACAGCCTGGTATTATAGGGGTGAGATAACTGTAGAGTATTGAATATGTCTCTGACAATCGTTGACATTAAAACATCATAATTCAGACACTTATAAACTAGTTTACAAATAGTTTATTCACATTATAATATTTATTTCGACCCTGCAATTTTCTTAAAACTCTATTGCATGAGACATGAAGTGGACGTAGGAGCCTAAGAATGATTTGCCATAAATTTCAATACCATACTGAATTCTTGAATGAATAAGGGCAAAATAGAGACCTCTGCGACAGATATCAGGGATATAGTCTCTTCGTCTACAAAGCATGCCATTGAAACTATTAATTTTTGAGACTAAGGAATTGATGTGCTCTCTAAACGAAAGAGTGTCGTCAAGTAGAATGCCAGGAAGTTTCACGACATGAATCCTATTAATTACGCACATATCTAGTTTAATAGATAGATCATTAGATTAGAAAGATCATTTATTAATGCACACTATATTTTACAAGAAGTTATTTTTTATAGAAAATAACAATTTAATCTACAATTTCCCTGAAGAGTTAAAAAAAGTAAAAAGTAAACACGCATTATAGTGAAATAATCCACTCTGTCGATATCTATCACTTTTAATACCACGTGTTAAACCGTGACGAAATTTAGACCATTTTCCGTGTAACCAGTCCTGTGAATGTTCGAGATTTAACTCTCAGATCAGCGCGACTGGGATTCGAACCTGCGAGAGTTCAATTCACCTTTTAATCTATCATTTAAAACTTTCTATCTCAACCTCAGTATGTTCTCTATCTTTATCTCTCTCTCTCTCTCTTTATCTCTCTCTCTCCCTCTTTCTCTCTCTATCTCTCACACTATCACATCCTCATTTATTTTCTCTCTCCTCTCCCTCTCTCTCTCTCTCTTCTCTCTCTCTCACTCTGTCTCATACTCAATGTATTCTCTCTCTCTCTCTAACTCTCTCTCTCTCTCTTTCTCTCTTTATATATCTCTCTCTCATTCCTCTCTTCCAATCTTCCACCCTTCCACCATTTACACCCTTGCACACATGCACCTTTGCACCCTTACACCATTGCACCCTTGCACCCTTGTACCCTAGCACCCTTGCATCCCTGCACCCTTCCAATCTTCCACTCTTCCACTCTTTCTTTCTCTCACCATTCTCTCTGTCTCATACTCAATGATTTCTCTCTCTCTATCTCTCCCTCTCTCTCTTTCTCTCTCTCTCTCTCTGAATCATACTCAATGTGTTCTCTCTCTATCTCTCTCTCTCACTTTCTCATTCTCTCTCTCTATCTTTATCTCTCTCTCTCTCATTCTCTTCCTCTATGTGTTCTCTTTCTCTCTCTGTCTCCCTCTATCAAATCTTCATTTATGTTCTCTCTCCTCTCCCTTTCTCTCTCTCTCTCTCCTCTTTCTCTTTCTCTCTCTTTATCTCTCTCTCTCTCTCACTCTCTCTCTGTCTCAACCTCAGTATATTCTCTATCTCTCTTTATCTCTCTCTTTCTCTATCTCTCTCTCTCTCTCTCTCTCTCTCTCTTATTATAAATCTCTCTCGCATTCCACTCTTCCAATCTTCCACCCTTCCAACATTCCACCCTTGCACCCTTGCACTCTTGCACTCTTCTACCCTTGCACCCTTCCGTCCTTCCATCCTTCCACCCTTGCACCTTTCCACACTTCCACCTTTGCACCCTTGCACCCTTGTACCCTTGCACCCTTCCAATCTTCCACTCTTCCACTCTATCTTTCTCTCTCCTTTCTCTCTGTCTCAACCTCAGTATGTTCTCTCTCTCTCTCTCTTTCTCATCCTCAATGTGTTCTCTTTCTCCTCGCTCTCCCTCTATCACATCCTCATTTATGTTCTTTCTCCTCTCCCTCTGTCTCTCTCTCCTCTCTCTCTCTCTGTCTCATACTCAATGTATTCTCTCTCTCTTTAACTTTCTCTCTCTCCCTCTCTCTCTGTCTCAACCTCAGTATGTCCCCTATCTCTCTCTATATCTCTCCTTCTCTCTCTCTGTCTCATCCTCAATGTGTTTTCTCTCTCTCTCTCTCCTTATGTATCTCTACCTCTCATTCCACTCTCCAATCTTCCAATCTTCCACCCTTCCACCATTCCACCCTTGCACACATGCACCCTTGCACCCTTGCACCCATGCACTCTTCTAACCTTGCACCCTTCCATCCTTCCACTCTTGCACTTTTCCACCTTTCCACCCTTCCACAATTGTACCCTTGCACCCTTGTACCCTTGCACCCTTGCATCCTTGCACCCTTCCAATCTTCCACTCCTCCACTCTTTCTGTCACCATTCTCTCTGTCTCAACCTCAATATGTTCTCTATGTCTCTCTATCTTTCTCTCTGTCTTCTCTCTCTCTCTCTCTATCTCTCTCTCTCTCTCCTTCTCATCCTCAATGTGTTCTCTTTCTCTCTCTCTCTCTCTCCCTCTATCACATAATCATTTATGTTCTCTCTCCTCTTCCTCTCTCTCTCTCTCTCTGTCTCTCCTCTCTCTCCCTCTCTCTGTCTCATACGCAATGAGTTCTCTCTCTCTATCTCTCTCTCTCTCTCATTCTCTCTCTCTCTCTCTCTGTCTCATACTCTATGTGTTCTCTGTCTCTCTCTATATCTCTCTCTCTCTTTCTCTCTCTCTCTCTCTCTTTATATATCTCTCTCTCCCTCTGTCTCAACCTCAGTGTGTTCTCTATCTCTCTCTCTCTCTCTCTCTCTCTCTTTATATCTCCCTCTCTCTCTCTCGGTCTCATTCTCAGTGTGTTTTCTCTCTCTCTCTCTCTGTCTCATCTTCAGTGTGTTTTCTCTCTCTCTCACTCTTTATGTATCTCTCTCTCTCATTCCACTCTTCCAATCTTCCAATCTTCCAACCTTCCACCATTCCACCCTTGCACCCTTGTACTCTTGCACCCTTGCATCCTTGCACCCTTCCGTCCTTTCATCCTTCCACCCTTGCAGCTTTCCACACTTCCACCATTGCACCCTTTCACCCTTGCACCCATCCAATTTTCCACACTTTCACTCTATCTTTCTCTCCACTCTCTCTCTGTCTCAACCTCAGTATGTTCTCTATCTCTCTCTATCTCTCTCTCTCTTCTCTCTCTCTCTCTCTCTTTCTATCTCTCTCTCTCTCTTTCTCATCCTCAATGTGTTTTCCTTCTCTCTCTCTACCACTCCCTCTATCACATCCTCATTTATGTTCTCTCTCCACTCCCTCTGTCTCTCTCTCTCTCTCTCTCTGTCTCAAACTCCATGTATTCACTCTCTCTCTATATCTCTCTCTCTCTCTTTCTCTCTTTCTCTCTTTGTCAATATTTCTCTCTCTCTCTCTCTCTCTCTGTCTCAACCTCAGTATGTTCTCTATCTCTCTCTATCTCTCTCTCTCACTCTCTCTCTGTCCCTCTATCTCTCTCTGTCTCTCTCTCTCTTTCTGTTACAACCTCAATGTGTTCTCAAGCTACTCAGGCTGGTAATAAACCATGAACCAAACATTAAACTCTAAGGCTTTATAAAGTGCCTCACATCACTTGTGGATGAGGAAATGGACGCTAAATCTTTATTGTTAATATAATTATTATTATTACTATTGGTTATTATTAATTTTGTTAATATTAGGAGATTTTTCAATCAATGCTCTAATCTCAAGATTTCAAAAGATGGTCCCATTTTCAGGAATTGGCCGGGCTCGACAAAGCTTAACTTAGATTGTGGTGGCCAGCTTAACCAATTGCACTAAATACCAAAAAAAAGGCTTTCAATAGATGGCAATCATTTTCAATGTAATAAATAATTCCATTGACCAGATGGCAGTCATTTTTGAATCAAGTTATACGAGTTCGAGGAAACCATTCCACAATTGCACCCATCCACCCTTGCACCCTATCACCCTTTCACCCCTGCACCCTTGCACTCTTCTAAACTTCCACCATTCCACCCTTCCCCCCAGCACCTTTCCACCTTTCCGCCCTTCCAACATTCCACCCTTGCACCCTTGCACTCTTGCACACTTGCATTCTGCTACCCCTGCTCCCTTCCGTTTTTCCCTCCTTCCACCCTTGCACCTTTCCACCCTTCCAGCATTGCACCCTTGCACCATTGTACCCTTGCACCCTTGCACCCTTGCACCCTTCCAATCTTCCACCCTTCCACTCTATCTTTCTCTCCCTTCTCTCTCTGTCTCAACCTCAGTATGTATCTCAGTTCTGTATCTCTCTCCATCTCTGTCTTCTTTCTCTCTCTCTCTCTCTCTTTATATATCTCTGTCTCACACTCCACTCTTCCAATCTTCCACCCGCCACCATTCCACCCTTGCAATCATGCACCCTTGCACTCTTCTACCCTTGCACCCTTCCATCCTTCCACCCTTGCACCTTTCCACCTTTACACCCTTCCACCCTTGCACCCTTGCAACCTTGTACCCTTGCATCCCTACAATCTTCTACTCTTCCACTCTTTCTTTCTCTCACCATTCTCTCTGTCTCAAACTCAATATGTTCTCAATGTCTCTCTATCTGTCTCTCTCTCTTCTCTCTCTCTTTTTCTCTCTCTCTCTCTGTCTCATACTCTACGTGTTCTCTTTCTCCCTATATCTCTCTCTCTCTTTCTCTCTCTCTCTCTCTCTTTCTCTCTCTCCCTCTCTCTATCTCTCTCTAATCTCTCTCGTTCTGTCTCAACCTCAGTATGTTCCGTATCTCTCTCTATCTCTGTCTTTCTCTCTCTCTCTCTCTCTCTCTGTCTTTATCTCTCTCTCTCTCTCTCTCTCTCTCTCTGTCTCAACCTCAACGTGTTTTCTCTCTCTCTCTCTCTCTTTATGTATCTCTCTCTCTCATTCCACTCTTCCAATCTTCCAATCTTCCACCCTTCCAACATTCCACCCTTGCATACATGCACCCTTGTACCCTTACACCCTTGCAACCTTGCACCCTTGCACCCTTGCACTCTTCTACACTTGCAACATTCCATCCTTCCACCCTTGAACCTTTCCACCTTTCCACCCTTACACCATTGTACCCTTGCACCCTTGCACCCTTGCATCCTTGCACCCTTCGAATCTTCCACTCTTCCACTCTTCCACTCATTCTTTCTCTCACCATTCTCTCTGTTTCAAACTCAATATGTTCTCTATGTCTCTCTATCTCTCTCTCTTCTCTCTCCCTCTCTCTATATCTCTCTCTCTCTTTCTCTCCAATGTGTTCTCTTTCTCTCTCTCTCTCTCCCTCTATCACATAATCATTGATGTTCTCTCTCCTCTCACTCTCTCTCTCTCTATCCGTCTCTCCTCTCTCTCATCTCTGTCTCATATCAATGAGTTCTCTCTCTATCTCTCTCTCTCTCATTCTCTCTCTCTCTCCCTCTGTCTCAACCTCAGTATGTTCTGTCTCTCTCTCTGTCTCTGTCTTTTTTTTTCTCTCTCTTTCTCTCTCTCTCTTTCTCTCTTTATATCTCTCTGTCTCTCTCTCGCTGATTCATCCTCAGTGTGCTTTCTCTCTCTCTCTCTCTCTCTTTATGGATCTCTCTCTCTCATTCCACTCTTCCAATCTTCCAATCTTCCACCCGTCCACCATTCCACCCTTACACACATGCACCCTTGCACCCTTACACCCTTGCACCCTTACACCCTTGCACCCTTGCACTCTTCTACCCTTGCACCCTTCCATCCTTCCACTTTTGCACCTTTCCACCTTTCCACCATTGCACCATTG
>CAJHZI010000090.1:117500-151226 GCA_905160935.1 Enchytraeus crypticus
TGGTATTGTGGTAGTGTGGCAGTTTGGCAGTGTGGCAGTGGAAGTGGGGCAGAGTGAAAGTGGCAATGTGGCAATGGCACTGGGGCAGTGTGGCATTTTAAGTGGAAGTGGAGGTGGCAGTGGCAATATGGTAGTGTGGCATTGGCAGTGGAATTGGCAGTGGCAGTGGCAATGGGGCAGTGTTGTAGTGGCAGTGCGGCAGTTGGGCAGTGGCAGTGTGGCAGTGGTAGTGGCAGTGTGACAGTGGGAGTGGCAATGGCATTATTGCAGTGTGACATTGGCAGTGGCATTGTCAGTGGCAGTGGCAATGGGGCAGTGTGGTAGTGGCAGTGGGGCAGTGAAGCAGTTGGGCAGTGGCAGTGGCAGTGGCAGTGGCAGTGTGGCAGTGGTAGTTTTAGTTTGGTTGTGTAGCATTGGCAGTAGCAGTGGCAGTGGGGCAGTGTCTCAATGGGGCAGTGTTTCAGTGGCAATCTCGCAATGGCAGTGTGGCAGTGGCATTGGAAGTGGCGGTGGCAGTGGCAGTATCATTGTGGCAGTTGCAGTATGGCAATGGGATTGTGGCAGTGGTAGTGGAAGTGGCAGTGGCAGTGTACCAGTGGCAGTGGTATTGTGGTATTGTGGCAGTTTGGCAGTGTGGCAGTGGAAGTGGCAGTGACAGTGAGGCAGTTGCAGTGGCAGTGGTAGTGGCAGTGGCAGTGGCAATGGCAATGACAATAGTAATAACAATAGTAATAATAACAATAGTAACAGTATTATAGTAATAGTAATAGTATTAGAATTGTAAGAGTGATAGCAATGGCAATAGCAATAGAATAATAATATTTGTAGTAGGCCTATAGTAATAATAGTATATTAGTAATAGTAACTGCAATAGAAATAGCAATAGCAATAGTAATAGTATAATAGTCCTAGTAACAGCAATAGCAATAGTAGTAGTATAATAGTACTAGTAATAGCAATAGCAATAGTAGTAGTATATTAGTACTAGTAACAGCAATAGAAATAGTTGTAGCAATAGCAATACTATAGCAAAAAAATAGTAATAGTAATATAACCCTAAGTGGTATAATTAAAACTAGTATAACTATTACAGTATAACTATAACTATTATAACAATAACTAGTATAACTATAACTAGTATAACTATAACTTGTATAACTATAACTAGAATAACTGTAACTAGTATAACTATAACTATTATAACTATAACTAGTATAACTATAACTAGTATAACTATAACTAGTATAACTATAACTAGTATAACTAACTAGTATTACTATAACTAGTATAACTATAACTAGTATAACTATAACTAGTATAACTATAACTAGTATAACTAACTAGTATAACTATAGCTAGTATAACTATAACTAGTATATCTATAACTAGTATAACTAACTAGTATAACTATAACTATTATAACTATAACTAGTATAACTATAACTAGTATAACTATAACTAGTATAACTAACTAGTATAACTATAATTAGTATAACTATAACTAGTATAACTATAACTAGTATAACTATAATATTTACAGTACATGTATGTTATCAAATCTGTTAGACTAAATTTATGCATATCGGCTAATTTCTGTCTTTTTTCGTTTATTTTTAGTTTCGTTTTGTTTGTTTGTATATTTGTGTCTGCCATATAATGGTGAATAAAAGAATATATAACTAGTATAACTATAACTAGTATAACTATAACTAGTATAACTATAACTAGTATAACTAACTAGTATAACTATAGCTAGTATAACTATAACTAATATAACTATAACTACTATAACTATAACTAGTGTAACTATAACTAATATAACTATAACTACTATAACTATAACTAGTGTAACTATAACTAATATAACTATAACTAGTATAACTATTATAACTATAACTAGTATAACTATAACTAGTATAACTATAACTAGTATAACTATAACTAGTACAACTATAAGTACGAACATAACTACAAGTGTATCTGTAACAACGACATAATTGTAAAAATTACGCAAACAACTGGAATAACTACAAATATTTTCTTACACTATAACTTTAACACAAATACATTTAAAAACATCAAACCTCTAGATTCATCTTACCGATTGACTACGTTGTAAGTACTCAGACAATAACTAACGGAAATCTACCTTGTTCTCTTCTTCTCATGGTCACTAGGGGCAGCCATGCAGCTGTCTGTAGTTCTATATCAAGGTATTCAGGTGAAAATAATTGTCGCCTCAAGTGTGCTACCCATGAATGGCCTAATAAATCACTTAAGTGTAATTTGATAGTCGGAAGTTGTCTGGAGTTAATCTACATGTAGGACGTGATGTATAGGAGGACACGATTGAGCAGAGAGTAATTACCGTGTCTAGATAAAGAAGGGTTTCTATCCTGATTCTTTTCGATTTAAGCATTGATGGCCTATGACGAATAGTTAGTGGTTCATTTTATGACCTACATCAAGGTATTCAGGTTAAAATAATTATCGCCTCAACTCTGTCATCCATGAATGGCCTAATAAGTCACTTAGTGCAATTTGATAGTCGGAAGTTGTCAGGAGTTAAACATCTACATATAGGACGTGTTGTATACGAGGACACGATTGAGCAAAGAGTAACTACCGGGTCTAGACATGGAAGGGTTTCTATCGTAATTCTTTTCAATTGAATTTTCAATTGAAGCATTGTTGGCCTAAATCGAATAGTTATATGGTTCATTTGATGTCACATAATAAAGCTATCACACGCTATTAGTCTTGACAATGTGTCTATATCATGAGACCATGGACCAGATACTTGACTAAATGTGCGAGAGGGAGAGAGAGAGAGAGAGAGAGAGAGAGAGAGCATACCGATGAAGATTCAGACAGAGAGAAAATGAGAAAGAGAGATAGAAAATATACAAAGGGTTAAATATAGTAAGAGAGAGAAAGATCAAGAGAGAGAGAGATAGAGAGAGAGAGAGAGAGGGAGAGAGAGAGAGAGAACATACTGAGGATAATGCAGACATAGATAGAGAGAGAAAAAGACAGGGAGTTTGAACATATTGAGGATGATGTTCTATCTCTCTATCTCTCTCTCTCTCTCTCTCTCTCTCTCTCTCTCTCTCTCTCTATCTCTATCTCTCTCTCTCTCTCTCTCTCTCTCTCTCTCTCTCTCAGTTTCAACCTCAACGTGTTCTCTCTCTTTCTCTCTCCTCTATCTCTTTCTCATCCCCAGTATTTTCTCTCTCTCTCGCTCTCTCTTAATCTTTATATATCTCATCCACATTATGTTCTTTCTCTATCTCTTTCTCTCTCTCTTTCTCTCTCTCTCCTCTCACTCTCTCTCTCTCTCTTTCTCTCTCTCTCTCTCTCTGTCTCATCCTCAATGTGTTGTCTCTCTTTCTCTTTTTATATATATATCTCTCTCATTCTACTCATCCATAGTTCCACCCTTCCACCATTCCACCCTTGCACCCATTCACCCTTGCACCCATACACCCTTTCACCCTTGCACCTTGCACCCTTGCACTCTTCTAAACTTGCACCCTTCCAACCTTCCACCCTAGCACCTTTCCACCTTTCCACCCTTCCACCATTGCACCCTTCCAGCCTTGCACCCTTGCACGCTTGCAACATTGCACCCTTGCACCTTTCCCCTCTTCTCCTCTCTCTTTCTCTCTCATCTCTCTCTCTGTCTCAACCTTAGTATGTTCTCTATCTTTCTCTCTCTCCTCTCTGTCTCTCTCTGTCTCTCTCTCTCTCTCTCTCTCTCTCTCTCTCTCTCTCTCTCTCTCTCTCTCTCTCTCTCTCTGTCTCATCAGCAATGTGTTTTCTTTTACTCTCTCTCCTCTCTCTCTCCTCTGTCTTAACCTCAGTATGTTCTCTCTCTCTCTATCTCTCTCTCTATCTCTCATTCTCTCTCTGTCGCTCTCTCTCTCTTTCTGTTTCAACCTCAATGTGTTCTCAAGCTACCCAGGCTGGTACTAAACCATCAACCAAACATTAAACTCTAAGGCTTTATAAAGTGCCTCACATCACCTGTGGATAAGAAAAGAGAGAGAGAGAGAGAGAACTATGTTTATTGAAGTACATATACAAGTATACATACAATCACTAGGTCATCAAAGAGGGCATATATACCCTATCTAGTTGACAGCCAGCAAACACGCATAAAACAGCCAAACATACATGTACATTTAAAATTAGCAAAAGTTACTAGCGAAAAAGCAGTAACGACTAACCGGCGTGCAGGTTCGAAAAACTGTTGTACAACAATTGATGGCATAAAAATGAAACCACAATTGTTGAAGCAAGCAACCTAAGTAAAGACAGAAATAGCACGATAATTGTCAACATTAAGATATATTTATCATTACAAAATACTAATTAAATGGCTTTTGTATCTCTTGTTGAATAAATTCAAAGATTTACTATTACGAATTTCTAAGGGAACATTATTCCAAATCATCACACAATTAAAAATATAAGATTTGAAGAAAGCTTGCTATTATTAGAAAATATATAATTAGTGCTTGACAGTCTAGTATTGTAATAACGATTTTGATGGAGAGAATTAATGATGTCACGAATTGCCGTAGACATAATGCCGTCAAAATTAATACACTTATAAATTAATTTACTTATAGGGAGTATATAGAGTTGTGATACAGGTAAAGTATTGAAGTTAGCATATAATTCTTTGACATTACAAAACCTGGATTTATTTTGTAGAGTTCGTAAAATTCTATTACAGGAATAGTGCAGAGGCTGTAATAACTTAGAGGTTGTTTTTCCATAAATTTCTATACCATATTGAATGCGCGAATAAACAAGAGAAAAATACAGATTTTTACGGCATCCCTGAGGTATGTAGTCCCTTCGTCTGTAAAACATACCATTTAAGCTATTAACCTTGCTTATTAAAGCATCGATATGATTGTTAAAAGTAAGGTTCTCATCAATTAGAATGCCCAGAAATTTAGTGATTGAAACTTTACCAATTGAACAATTATTTAATTTAACACACATATCATTTGCCGTAATGTTTGCACTATCGTCATCTGTAGGAAAAAATAATATATATGCCGACTTGGAACAATTAATTGTTAAACGATTGCAGATAAACCAACGACTAACTTGTGAGCAAGCCTGGTTAGCTGCCTGGTACAGTTCTTCAAGGTTGCTACCGTGCACAAAAAGATTGGAATCATCAGCAAAAAGTTTTAATGTGGCATTGGTGCAGGCAAATTGTAAGTCATTAACGTAAATTAAAAACAACAATGGTCCTAATATTGAGCCCTGGGGCACGCCCATTCTGATATATTTTATATCAGATGGTATATCTCCTATTACAGTATATTGCTGTCTGTCGGACAAATATGATTTTAACCAATTATAAGCTTTACCACGAATACCATAATTAGATAATTTAAAGAGCAAGATACCATGGTCGACTGTATCAAAAGCTTTACATAAATCTAAGAAGATGCCCATAGTTTTACTTTTCTCGGCATTTTTATTTGTCAGTAAATTGATACAGCTGAAAAGTGCATCAATTGTGGAATGGCCTTCTCTAAAGCCAAACTGGCTGTCAGATAAAGTATTGTTAAAATTAAAGAAATCAACCAGGCGTTTGTAGATCACTTTCTCAAAAATTTTGCTCAAGTTATTAAGTAGAGAAATGGGTCTATAATTAGATACATCATGATTACAACCCTTTTTAAAAATAGGAATTACTTTAGCTAGTTTAAAGCTTGTAGGAAAGAAGCCTTGCTCTAGAGATTTATTCATAATAAAAGTAATTGGGTTGATAATGTATTCAGCACCGAGCTGAAGAATTTTACTAGATATTTTATCATGTCCGGTGGCATTACTTTTATTTAGGCTTTGAATGATATTGAAGATTTCATTATTGATGGCTGGGTATATGAATATAGAATTTGGGAAATTTTCAGGAAGGTAAGACTGGTAATCATTAGAATTATTTGGTATTTCATTTGCTAAGTTAATACCGACATTGATAAAGTAGTTGTTAAATTCATTCGCCATTTGATATTTATCATAAATAAAACCATTTTTAGAGTAAACTCTATCAATAAAATTGTTAGCTATTTTATTTTTGTGGCTAGTGATGTCGTTAAGATTTTTCCATATATTTTTAGCGGAATTAAATCTTATATTTAATTTATCGCTGAAATATATCTTTCTATAATTTTCTAATTCCTTTTCCACTGATTTCCGATAGGCACGATATTTATCTTCATCTTCAATACTTTTAGTTTTTTTGAAAAGTAGGTAGAGAGAATTTTTTATTTTGATACGTTTTTTCAATTCCTTTGATATCCATGGTTTGTCCTTAAAACTTTTTCGAGACAGTAGAACTAACGGAAAATTGTTATCAATGGCGTTAGTTAAGGTATCAGTTAGGTAGGCGACCGACGTGTCTATCTGATCAGAACTATAAATGGGTGTCTAATCAGTAAAAGAAAGTTGATTTTTAAAAGAATTTATAGCCTTTTTAGAGTAAATTCGTGTCGTGGGTCGATCACAGTAATTTACCCTTTTCTTGTTTGCAGTTATAGCAACAATGTTGGCATAGTGGTCACTAACATCACTTGCCACTGTTAATGACTTAATTCTACAGCCTTGCACACAATCAATACCAAAATTACAGAATACATGGTCAATAACACTCATTGAATTATTGACACAATGCGTCGGAATAACAGAGAACGGAACAAAGTTCATAGAGAATAATTCATTGACGTATCTCTCAATACATGCAGTAGAACCATATTTTAGTAAATCAATATTCAGGTCACCACATAATATGCTTCTCTTCGTTGGCTTGTACAGCTTAAGTAAATCAAACAATGAATCAATAAAAATCGGCATTGCTTTACTTGGGTGTCTATAAAATAAAAATATACGAAGTTTGCCGTTACTGGTAGTTACATCAAGTATAACATATTCCGCAGCATCATCTAGTAACTTGTAGTCATTTGACGAGGCAACAATATTATAAACTATCGATTTATGAATTAAAACAACCAACTCCACCGGCTCTCTGGTTCAGTGGCGGAAAGGAAAGAAAAACATAGTTAGGAAATATATTATCAAAATATGCCAGGTTTGTGGACCATATTTCAGATAGTAAAATAATATTAAATTTGTAATCATAAATATCAAGTAAATTTAATAAGTGTAAATAATTGGCATTGAGACTTCTAACATTGATATGAAAGATAGCAAAGTTACAAAGTTTAAAAGAGTTCAATAGTTTATTAGAGTCCTCTGGTGAATAAAGGCCTACATGTGAGTTACTGATAAAATCATCGTTAATTAAACCATTAAAATTACAAGCCATTATAAACAGTGAAATGTCGACTATTGTTTTGAGGACCACCATTCTCTGATCGTGATGTTGTCAGGCCACAAATCCATGTTAAAAACAAGATCCTTGTATTTAACATCGACTGACATAAGGAAGGCCGAAGATTTGTACTCCCGCCCGTCCTTAGTCTTTCCAGTCGGCTTTTTGCAGACAGAATCAGGAATACCGTTATCCTTCAGCAAATCCTTCATATCGTCCTCAGTTGTGTCGATTTGGAGTCTGCCCATAAATATTGATAGTTTCTGGGGCACAGCTTTGATTTTGCTGTCGGTTTTCTTCCCTGTGTAGGTGATCCATTGGGGCCTCGCCTGGCGGTTAAATCCGTTAGCACCACTTACGCTAGTTACTTGTTGACTTGATTTTATAGGTTGAGCAGAAATCGCTGGATTTAGTGAATCAGCTATCTCGGCCCAGCTTCTGCTTTTTGGTGACCTTTCTGGAACATGGAGGGGAGGAGGAATGCTGATACCTATTGGCGGCGTTGCTTTTAGTTGCCTGATTGTCACCTCAGCTACTGTTAATCTTATTAGTAGTTTCTTGTTTTCCTCAAGCAGGTTGTTTACTAGCTCAGAAAACATTGTCTTGACTGACTGTGCCACTATGGGGCCGATAACTTTTCCCAATTCTTCTGAGATTTCCCCACTTCTGATCGCCTCGGCGAGCTCTTCACCCACTGAGCGTTGTTTGGGCGGCATTATGTTCAGAGAGAGAGAGAGAGAGAGAGAGAGAGAGCGATGTCTCAGGAGTCTCTACACATGAGCACGGGTGTTTACTATCATATGACGAGTGATCATACATAGAATCGTAGATACAGGTGAGAGGGTACGACGTCCAGATTGTTTATATCCTTTTCAATATTAATATAATATTTTATTAATATATTATATATCCGCGTCTGAGCTTGATATAGAGTGTGTTAGTATTATATTTATTTAATCCGTACGGAGTAAACCGAATTCATGTGAAAAATCTAGTTATTAGTTGCATTTAGATTTATTTATAAGCAAATTACAGCCAGCCGTTTAAAATGGACGCTAAATCTTTAATATTAATATAATTATTATTATTACTATAGGTTATTATTAATTTTATTAATATTAGGAGATTTTTCAATCAATGCTCAAATCTCAAGATTTTTGATGGTCCCATTTTCACGAATTGGCCGGGCTCGACAAAGCTTAACTTAGATTGTGGTGGCGCAGCTTAACCAATTGCACTAAATACCAAAAAAAAGGCTTTCAATAGAAGGCAATCATTTTCAATATAATAAATAATTCCATTCACAGATGGCAGTCATTTTTGAATCAAGTTATACGAGTTCGAGGAAACCATTCCACCCTTGCACCCATCCACCCTTGCACCCTATCACCCTTTCACCCTTGCACCCTTGCACTCTTCTAAACTTGCACCCTTCCACCCTTCCCCCCAGCACCTTTCCACCTTTCCACCCTTCCAACATTCCACCCTTGCCCCCTTGCACTCTTGCACCCTTGCACTCTTCTACCCTTGCTCCCTTCCGTCCTTCAATCCTTCCACCCTTGCACCTTTCCACCCTTCCACCATTGCACCCTTGCACCATTGTACCCTTGCACCCTTGCACCCTTGCACCCATTCAATCTTCCACTCTTCCACTCTATCTCTCTCTCTCAATTCTCTCTCTGTCTCAACATCAGTATGTTCTCTATCTCTCTCTATCTCTCTCTCTCTTTTCTCTCTCTCTCTCTCTTTATCTCTCTCTCTCTCCTTCTCATCCTCAATGTGTTCTCTTTCTCTCTCTCTCTCTCTCCCTCTATCACATCCTCATTTATGTCATCCCTCCTCTCCCTCTGTCTCTCTCTCTCACCTCTCTCTCTCTCTGTCTCATACTCAATGTAATATCTCTCTCTCTCTCTCTCTATCTCTCTGTCTCTTTCTCTCTCTCCCTCTCTTTCTCTCTCTCTCTCTCTCTCTCTCTCTCTCTCTCTGTCTCAGCCTCATTATGTTCTCTATCTCTCTCTATCCCTATCCCTCACTCTTTATCTCCCTCTTTCTCTCTCTCTCTCTCTCTCTGTCTCTTTATATATCTCTGTCACACACTCCACTCTTCCAATCTTTCACCCTTCCACCATTCCACAATTGCACACATGCACCCTTGCACCCTTACACCCTTGCACCCTTGCACCCTTGCACCCTTGCACGCTTCTACCCTTGCACCCTTCCATCCTTCCACTCTTGCAACTTTCCACCTTTCCACCCTTACACCATTGTACCTATGCAACCTTGCACCCTTGCATCCTTGCACCCTTCCAATCTTCCAATCTTCCACTCTTTCTTTCTCTCACCATTCTCTCTGTCTGAAACTCAATATGTTCCCTATGTCTCTCTATATCTCTCTCTCTTCTCTCTCTCTCTCTATATATATATCTCCCTCTCTCTCTTTCTCATCCTCAATGTGTTCTCTTTATCTCTCTCTCTCTCTGTCTCTCCTCTATCACTGTCTGTCTCATATTCAATGTATTATCTCTCTCTCTCTCTCCCTCTCTTTATCTTTCTCTCTCTCTTTCTCTGTCTCAACATCAGTATATCTCTATCTCTCTCTATCTCTCTCTTTCTCTCTCTCTCTCTCTCTTTATCTCTCTCTTTCTCTCTCTCTCTGTCTCATCCTCAATGTGTATTCTCTCTCTCTCTATATATATATATATATCTGTCTTACACTCCACTCTTCCAATCTTCCACCCGCCACCATTCCATCCTTGCAATCATGCACCCTTGCACCCTTGTACTCTTCTACCCTTGCACCCTTCCATCCTTCCACCCTCGCGCCTTTCCACCTTTACACCCTTCCACCATTGCACCCTTAAACCCTTGCAACCTTGTACCCTTCCACCCTTCCAATCTTCCACTCTTCCACTCTTTCTTTCTCTCACCCTTCTCTCTGTCTCAAACTCAATATGTTCTCTATGTCTCTCTATCTCTCTCTCTATATATATATATCTCTCTCTCTCCTTCTCATCCTCAATTTGTTCTCTTTCTCTCTCTCTCTCTCTCTGTCACTTCTCTCTCTCTCTGTCTCATACTCAATGTACTATCTCTCTCTCTCTCTCCCTCTCTATATATCTCTCTCTCTCTGTCTCATACTCTACGTGTTCTCTTTCTCCCAAAATCTCTCTCTCTCATTCTCTCTCTCTTTCTCTCTTTCTCTCTCTCCCTCTCTTTATCTCTCTCTCTCTCTCCCTCTCTCTCTCTGTGTCTCATACTCCATGTGTTCTCTCTCTCTCTCTCTCTCTCTCTATCTCTCTCTCTCTCTCTCTCTCTCTCTTATTATATATATCTCTCTCTCATTTCACTCTTCCAATCTTCCATTCTTCCAACATTCCATCCTTGCACCCTTGCACCCTTGCACTCCTCTACCCTTGCACCCTTACATCCTTCCATAGTTACACCCTTCCACCTTTCCACTCTTCCACCATTGCACCCTTGCACCCTTGCAACCTTGTACCCTTGCAGCATTACAATCTTCAACTCTTCCACTCTATCTTTCTCGCCACTCTCTCTCAGACTCAACCTCAGTATGTTCTCTATCTCTCTCTATAACTCTCTCTCTCTCTCTCTGTATCTCTCTCTCACCCTCTTTTTCATCCTCAATGTGTTCTCTTTCTCTCTCTCTCTCCCTCTCCCTCTATCACATCCTCATTTATGTTCTCTCTCCTCTCCCTCTCTCTCTCTCTCTTTCTCTCCTCTCTCTCTCTCTCTCTCTCACTCTATCTCACACTCAACGTGTTCCCTCTCTCTCTCTCTCTCTCTCATGCTCAATGTATTATTCTCTCTCTCTCTCTCTCTCTCCCTCTCATCATCTCTCTCTCTCTGTCTCAACCTCTGTATGTCTCTATCTCTCTCTATCTCCCTCTTTCTCTCTCTCTCTCTCTCTCTCTTTATCTCTCTCTTTCTCTCTCTCACTCTCTGTCTCATCCTCAATGTGTATTCTCTCCCTCTCTCTCTCTCTATATATATATATATATCTGTCTTACACTCCACTCTTCCAATCTTCCTCCCGCCACCATTCCACCCTTGCAATCATGCACCCTTGCACCCTTGCACTCTTCTACCCTTGCACCCTTCCATAGTTCCACCCTTGCACCTTTCCACCTTTTCAGCCTTCCACCATTGCACCCTTGAACCCTTGCTACCTTGTACCCTTGCACCCTTCCAATCTTCGACTCTTCCACTCTTTCTTTCTCTCACCATTCTCTCTGTCTCAAACTCAATATGTACTCTATGTCTCTCTATCTCTCTCTCTCTTTCTCTCTCTCTCTCTCTTCTGTCTCTCTCTTTATCTCTCTCTCTCTCATTCTCATCCTCAATATGTTACCTTTATCTCACTCTCTCCCTCTATCACATAATCATGGATGTTCTCCCTCCTCTCCCTCTCTCTCACTCACTCTGTCTCTCCGTCTCTTTTCTCTCTCACTCTCTCTGTCTCATACTCAATGAGTTCTCTCTCTATCTCTCTCTCTTATTCTCTCTCTCTCTCTCTCTCTCTCTTTCTCTCTCTCCCTCTCCTTATCTCTCTCTCTCTCTCTCTCTGTCTCAACCTCAGTATGTTCTGTATCTCTCTCTATCTTTTCTTCTTTTTCTCTCTCTCTCTCTCTCACTCTCTCTCTTTATATATCTCTCTCTCTCTGTCTCTCTCTTTCTCATCCTTAGTGTGTTTTCTCTCTCTCTCTTTATGTATCTCTCTATCTCATTCCACTCTTCCAATCTTCCAATCTTCCACCCTTCCAACATTCCACGCTTGCACACATGCACCCTTGCACCCTTCCACCCTTGCACCCTTGCACACTTGCACACTTGCACTCTTCCACCCTTGCACCCTTCCATTCTTCCACTTTTGCACCTTTACACCTTTCCACCATTACACCATTGTACCCTTGAACCCTTGCACAATTGCAACCCTTCCACCCTTCCAATCTTCCACTCTTCCACTCTTTCTTTCTCTCACCATTCTCTCTGTCTCAAACTCAAAGTGTACTCTATGTCTCTCTATCTCACTCTCTCTTCTCTATCTCTCTCTCTTTATCTCTCTCTCTCTCTTTCTCATCCTCAATGTGTTCCCTTTCTCTCCCTCTCTCCCTCTATCACATAATCATTGATGTTCTCTCTCCTCTCCCTCTCTCTCTCTCTCTCCGTCTCTTCTCTCTCACTCTCTCTGTCTCATACTCAATGAGTTCTTTATCTCTCTCTCTCTCATTCTCTCTCTCTCTCTCTCGTACCTCTACGTGTTCTCTATCTCCCTATATCTCTCTCTCTCTTTCTCTCTCTCTCTCTCTTTCTCTCCCTGTCTTTCTCTCTCTCTCTCTCTCTCTCCCTCTGTCTCAACCTCAGTATGTTCTGTATCTCTCTCTATCTTCTTTTTTCTCTCTCTCTCTCTCTCTCTCTTTATATATATCTCTCTCTCACTCTCTCTTTATCTCTCTTTCACCCTCTTTCTCATCCGCAATGTGTTCTCTTTCTCTCTCTCTCTCTCTCTCTCTCCCTCTATCACATCCTCATTTATGTTCTCTCTCCTCTCTCTCCTCTCCCTCGCTCTCTCTCTCTCTTTCTCTCTCTCCTCTCTCTCTCTCACTCTATCTCATACTCAATGTGTTCTCTCTCTCTCTCTCTCTCTCTGTCTCTCTCTCTCTCTCTCTTATTATATATATATCTCTCTCTCATTCCACTCTTCCAATCTTCCACTCCTCCAACATTCCACCCTGAACCCTTGCACCCTTGCACTCTTCTACCCTTGCACCCTTCCATAATTCCATCCTTACACCCTTGCACCTTTCCACCCTTCCACCATTGCACCCTTGCACCCTTGCAACATTGTACCCTTGCACCCTAACAATCTTCAACTCTTCCACTCTGTCTTTCTCTCCCCTCTCATTCCTTCTCAAACTTAGTATGTTCTCTATCTCTCTCTATCTCTCTCTCTCTCTACACTCTCTCTCTATCTCTCACTCTCTCTCCCTCTATCACATCCTCATTTATGTTCTCACTCCTCTCCCTCTCTCTCTCTCTCTCTCAATCTCCTCTCTCTCTAATTCTGTCTCATACTCAATGTGTTCTCTCTCTCTCTCTAACTCTCTCTCTCTCTCACTCTTTCTCTCTTTAGATATCTCTCTCTCATTCCACTCTTCTAATCTTCCACTCTTCCAACATTGCACCCTTGCAGCCTTGCACCCTTGCACCCTTCCATCCTTCCATCCTTCCACCCTTGCACCTTTCCAGACTTCCACCATTGCACCTTTGCACCCTTGCAACCTTCCAGTCTTCCAATCTTCCACTCTATCTTTCTCTCCACTTTCTGTCTGTCTCAACCTCAGTATGTTCTCTCTCTCTCTATCTCTCTCTCTCTCTTTCTCATCCTCAATGTGTTCTCCTTCTCTCTCTCTCTCTCTCCCTCTATCATATAATCATATATGTTCTCTCTCCTCTCCCTCTCTCTCTCTCTCTCTCTCTCTCTCTCTGTCCCTCCCCTCTCTCTCTCTGTCTCAAACTCAATGTGTTCTCTCTCTATCTCTCTCTCTTTCTCTCTCTCTTTCTCTCACTCTCTCTCTCTCTCTCTGTCTCATACTCGATGTGTTCTCTCTCTCTATCTCTCTCTCTCTCTTTCTCTCTCTCTCTCTCTCTCTCTTTAGTGTTGCTGTGCGGTAGTGTGGCAGTGGCATTGTGGCAGGGGCAATGTGGCAGTGGCAGTGTGGCATTGGCTGGTTGTCAGTGGCAGTGTGGCAATGGAAGTGTGGCAGTGGCCGTGTGGCAATGGCAGTGTGGCAGTGGCAGTGTGACAATGGCAATTATGGCAGTGGCAGTGGTAGTGTGGCAATGGCAGTATGTTGGTGGCACTGGAATTGGCAATGAGAGTGGCATTGTGGCAGTGGCAGTGGCAGTGGCTGTGAGGTAGTGTGGCAGTGAGGCAGTGGCATTGTTTCAGGGGCAATGTGGCAGTGGAAATATGGCATTGGCCGTATTGCAGTGGCAGTGTGGTAATGGAAGTATGGCAGTGGCAGTGTAGCAGTGACTGTAGCATTGTGGCAGTGGGATTGCTGCAAATGGCATTGTAGTGGCATTCGAAGTGTCAGTGGCAGTGTGGCAGTGGCAGTGGCTGTGTGGTAGTGGAGCAGTGTGGCATTGGCATTGTGGGAGTGGCAAGGTAGCATTGGCGGGTTGGCAGTGGCAGTAAGCCAATGGAAGTGTGGCAATGGCAGTGTGGCGATGGCAATCATGGCACTGGCATTGGAAGTGTCAATGGCAGTGTGGCAGTGGCAGTGGCAGTGTGGTAGTGTGGCAGTGTGGTAGTGTGTCAGTGTGGCAGTGGCAGTGTGGCAATGGCAGTGTGGCATTGGCAGTATGGTAGTTACATTGGAAGTGGCAGTGGCAGTGTGGCAGTGGCAGTGTGGCAGTGGCAGTGGCTGTGTGGTAGTGTGGCAGTGTGGCAGTGGCATTGTGGCATTGGCGGTGTGGCAGTGGCAGTCTGGCATTAACAGTGTGGTAGTGGCAATGTGGCAATGGCAGTGTGGCAGTGTGGCAGTGTGGCAATGGTAATTAGGGGTCTGGCATTGGAAGTGGCAGTGGCAGTGTGGCTTGGCATTGGCAGTGTGGTAGTGTGGCAGTGTGACAGTGGCAGTGTGGCAGTGGCAGTGTGGCAATGGCAGTACGGTAGTGGCAGTGGCATTATGGCAGACGCAGTGTGGCAATGGCAGTATGGTAGTGGCATTGGAAGGGGCAGTGGCAGTGTGGCAGTGGCAGTGGCATTGTGACCGTGGGAGTGGCAATGGCATCATTGCAGTGTGACATTGGCAGTGGCATTGGCAGTGGCGGTGGCAATGGGGCAGTGTGGTAGTGGCAGTGGGGCAGTGAAGCAGTGAAGCTGTTGGGCAGTGGCAGTGGCAGTGGCAGTGTGGCAGTGGTAGTGGTAGTTTGGTGGTGTGGCATTGGGGCAGTGGCAGTGGGGCAGTGGCAATGGGGCAATGGCAGTGTGGCAGTGGCATTCGAAGTGGCGGTGGCAGTGGCAGTATCATTGTGGCAGTACCAGTATGGCAATGGCATTGTGGCAGTGGCAGTGGAAGTGTGGTAGTGTGGTAGTGTGGCAGTGTGGCAGTGTGGCAGTGTGGCAGTGTAGCAGTGATAGAGGCAGTGGCTGTGTGGCAGCCGGAGTGGCAATGGCATTATGGCAGTGTGACATTGGCAGTGGCATTGGCAGTGGCAGTGGCAATAGGGCAGTGTGGTAGTGGCAGTGGGGCAGTGACAGTGGCAGTGTGGTAGTGTGGTAATGTGGCAGTGTGGCAGTGTGGCAGTGTGGCAGTGGTAGTGACAGTGTATGTGTGGTTGTGTGGCATTGGTAGAGGAAGTGGCAGTGGCAGTGTGGGAGTGGCAGTGGCAGTGTGGTAGTGTGGTTGTGTGGCAGTGTGGCAGTGGAAGTGGCAGTTGGCAGTGTGGCAGTGGCAGTGGCAGAGTGGTAGTGTGGTAGTGTGGTAGTGTGGTAGTGTGGCAGTGTGGCAGTGTGGCAGTGATAGAGGCAGTGGCTGTGTGGCAGTGGGAGTGGCAATGGCATTATGGCATTGTGACATTGGCAGTGGCATTGGCAGTGGCAGTGGCAATAGGGCAGTGTGGTAGTGGCAGTGGGGCAGTTGGGCAGTGGCAGTGGCAGTGTGGCAGTGGTAGTGGTAGTTTGGTAGTGTGGCATTGGCATTATCAGTGGCAGTGTGGCAGTGGAAGTGGCAGTGGCAGTGTGGCAGTGGCAGTGGCAGTGTGGTAGTGTGGCAGTGGAAGTGGCAGTTGCAGTGGGGCAGTGGCAGTGGCAGTGTGGTAGTGTGGCAGTGTGGCAGTGTGACAGTAGTAGTTGCAGTGGATGTGTGGATGAGTGGCAGTGGTAGAGGAAGTGGCAGTGGCAGTGTGGAAGTGGCAGTGGCAGTGTGGTAGTGTAGTTGTGTGGCAGTGTGGCATTGTGGCAGTGTGGCAGTGGTAGTGGCAGTGGATGTGTGGTTGTGTGGCAGTGGCAGTAGCAGTGGCAGTGTGGCAGTGGCAGTGGCAGTGTGGCAGTGGTAGTGGTAGTTTGGTAGTGTGGCATTGGCATTAGCAGTGGCAGTGTGGCAGTGGCAGTGTGGCAATGTCAGTGGGGCAGTGTGGCAGTGGCAGTGGGGCTGTGTGGCAGTGGCAATGTGGCAATGGCAGTGTGACAGTGGCATTGAAGTGGCGGTGGCCTTGGCAGTATCATTGTGGCAGTGTGGCAGTGATAGAGGCAGTGGTTGTGTGACAGTGGGAGTGGCAATGGCATTATGGCAGTGTGACATTGGCAGTGGCATTGGCAGTGTCAGTGGCAATAGGGCAGTGTGGTAGTGGCAGTGAGGCAGTTGGGCAGTGGCAGTGGCAGTGGCAGTGTGGCAGTGGTAGTGGTAGTGTGGTAGTGTGGCATTGGCATTAGCAGTGGCAGTGTGGCAGTGGCAGTGAGGCAGTGTCAGTGGGACTGTGTGGCAGTGGCAATGTGGCAATGGCAGTGTGGTAGTGGCATTGGAAGTGGCGGTGGCCTTGGCAGTATCATTGTGGCAGTGGCAGTATAGAGATGGAAGTGTGGCAGTGGCAGTGGAAGTGGCAGTGGCATTGTAGCATTGGTATTGTGGTAGTGTGGCAGTGTGGCAGTGGAAGTGGCAGTGGCAGTGTGGTCGTGGCAGTGGCAGTGTGGTAGTGTGGCAGTGTGGCAGTGGAAGTGGCAGTGGTAGCGTGGCAGTGGCAGTGGCAGTGTGATATTGTGGTAGTGTGGCAGTTTGGCAGTGTGGCTGTGCGGCAGTGTTAGAGGAAGTGGCACTGGCAGTGTTGCAGTGGCAGTGGTAGTGTGCTAGTGTGGTAGTGTGGCAGTTTGGCAGTGTGGCAGTGGTAGTGGCACTGGCAATATGGTAGTGTGGCATTGGTAGTGGTACTGGCATTGGCAGTAGCAGTGGCAGTGGGGCATTGTGGCAGTGGCGCAGTGAGGCAGTGGCAATGTGGCAATGGCAGTGTGTCAGTGGCAGTGGAAGTGGCGGTGGCAGTGGCAGTATCATTGTGGCAGTGGCAGTATATCAATGGCATTGTGGGGTGGCAGTGGAAATGGCAGAGGTATTGTAGCAGTTTCATTGGTATTGTGGTAGTGTGGCAGTGGCAGTGTGGTAGTGTGGCAGTGTGGCAGTGGAGGTGGCAGTTGCAGTGTGGCAGTGGCAGGGGCAGTGTGGTAGTGTGGTAGTGTGGCAGTTTGTCAGTGTGGCAGTGTGGCAGTGGGAGTGGCAGTGGCTGTGTGGTTGTGTGGCAGTGGTAGAGGAAGTGGCAGTGGCAGTGTAGCAGTGGCAGTGGCCGTGTGGTAGTGTGGTTGTGTGGCAGTGTGGCAGTGTGGCAGTGGTAGTGGCAATGGCATTATGGTAGTGTGGCATTTGGTAGTGGTACTGGCATTGGCAGTAGCAGTGGCAGTGGGGCAATGTGGCAGTGGCGCAGTGTGTCAGTGGCATGGTAAGTGGCGGTGGCAGTGGCAGTATAATTGTGGCAGTGGCAGTATGGCAATGGCATTGTGGCAGTGGCAATGCAAGTGGCAGTCGCAGTGTGGCAGTGGCAGTGGCAGTGGCAGTGTGGTAGTGTGGTAGTGTGGCAGTGTGGCAGTGTGGCAGTGATAGAGGCAGTGGCCGTGTGTTAGTGGTAGTGGCAATGGCATTATGGCAGCGTGACATTGGCAGTGGCATTGGCAGTGGCAGTGGCAGTGCGGCAGTGGTAGTGGTAGTTTCGTAGTGTTGCATTGGCATTAGCAGTGGCAGTGTGGCAGTGGCAGTGTGGCAGTGACAGTGGGGCAGTGTGGCAGTGGCAGTGGGGCTGTGTGGCAGTGGCAATGTGGCAATGGCAGTGTGGCAGTGGGTAGTGTGGCATTGGAAGTGGCGTGGCAGTGGCCAGTTGGCAGTAGTGTGGCAGTTGTTTAAGTGGTAGTGGTAGTGGCAGGTGGCAGTGGCAGTGGCAGTGGTAGTGGAAGTGTGGCAGCAGTGGCAGTGTAGCAGTTTCATTGGTATTGTGGTAGTGTGGCAGTGTGGCAGTGGAAGTGGCAGCGTGCAGTGGCAGTGGCAGTTTCATTGGCAGTGGCAGTGTGGCAGCGGCAGTAGTGGCAGTGGCAGTGTGGTAGTGCAGTGGGCAGTGGAGGTGGCAGTGGTAGTGTGGCAGTGGCAGTGGCAGTGTTGTAGTGTGGTAGTGTGGCAGTGTGACAGTCTGGCAGTGTGGCAGTGTGGCAGTAGGAAGTGGTAGTGGCAGTAGATGTGTGGTTGTGTGGCAGTGGTAGTGGCAGTGTGGCAGTTGCAGTGGGGTAGGGTGGCAGTGGCAGTGTGGCTGTGTGGCAGTGGCAATGCGGCAATGGCAGTGTGGCAGTGGCATTGGAAGTGGCGGTGGACTTGGCAGTTTCATTGTAGCAGTGGCAGTATGGAGATGGCAGTGTGGCAGTGGTAATGGAAGTGGCAGTGGCAGTGTGGCAGTGGCAGTGGCAGTGTGGTAGTGTGGTTGTGTGGCAGTGTGGCAGTGTGGCAGTGTGGCAGTGGTAGTGGCAGTGGCATTATGGTAGTGTAGCATTGGTAGTGGTACTGGCATTGGCAGTAGCAGTGGTAGTGGGGCAATGGTAGTGGCAATGGCATTATGGCAGCGTGACATTGGCAGTGGCATTGGCAGTGGCAGAGGCAGTGTGGCAGTGGTAGTGGTAGTTTGGTAGTGTTGTCATTGGCAGTGGCGGTGGCAGTGGCAGTATCATTGTGGCAGTGGCAGTATATCAATGGCATTGTGGGGTGGCAGTGGAAATGGCAGAGGTATTGTAGCAGTTTCATTGGTATTGTGGTAGTGTGGCAGTGGCGGTGGCAGTGGCAGTATCATTGTGGCAGTGGCAGTATATCAATGGCATTGTGGGGTGGCAGTGGAAATGGCAGAGGTATTGTAGCAGTTTCATTGGTATTGTGGTAGTGTGGCAGTGGCAGTGTGGTAGTGTGGCAGTGTGGCAGTGGGGTGGCAGTTGCAGTGTGGCAGTGGCAGGGGCAGTGTGGTAGTGTGGTAGTGTGGCAGTTTGTCAGTGTGGCAGTGTGGCAGTGGGAGTGGCAGTGGCTGTGTGGTTGTGTGGCAGTGGTAGAGGAAGTGGCAGTGGCAGTGTAGCAGTGGCAGTGGCCGTGTGGTAGTGTGGTTGTGTGGCAGTGTGGCAGTGTGGCAGTGTGGCAGTGGTAGTGGCAATGGCATTATGGTAGTGTGGCATTTGGTAGTGGTACTGGCATTGGCAGTACCATGGCAGTGGGGCAATGTGGCAGTGGCGCAGTGTGTCAGTGGCATGGTAAGTGGCGGTGGCAGTGGCAGTATAATTGTGGCAGTGGCAGTATGGCAATGGCATTGTGGCAGTGGCAATGCAAGTGGCAGTCGCAGTGTGGCAGTGGCAGTGGCAGTGGCAGTGTGGTAGTGTGGTAGTGTGGCAGTGTGGCATTGTGGCAGTGTGGCAGTGTGGCAGTGATAGAGGCAGTGGCGTGTGTTAGTGGTAGTGGCATGGCATTATGGCCAGCGGACATGCGTGGCATTGGCAGGGGCAGGGCAGTGCGGCAGTGTAGTGGTAGTTCGTAGTGTTGCATTGGAATTAGCATGGCATTGGCAGTGGCAGTGTGTGGCAGTGACAGTGGGGCAGTGTGGCAGTGGCAGGGGGCTGTGTGGCAGTGGCATGTGCAATGGCAGTGTGCAGTGGCATTGGAAGTGGCGGTGGCCTTGGAGACATTTGGGTTAAGTGGTAGTATGGAGATGGCAGTGTGGCAGTGGTAGGTAAGTCGCAGTGGCAGTGTCAGCAGTTTTCATTGGTATTGTGGTAGTGTGGGCAGTGTGGCGTGGAAGTGGCAGCGCAGTGGTGGGCAGTGGCAGTGGCAGTGTGGTTAGTGTTGGCAGTGAGGCAGTTGGAAGTGGCAGTGGTATGTGGCAGTGGCAGTGGCAGTGTTGTAGTGTGGTAGTGTGGCAGTGTGACAGTCTGGCAGTGTGGCAGTGTGGCAGTATGGAAGTGGTAGTGGCAGTAGATGTGTGGTTGTGTGGCAGTGGTAGTGGCAGTGTGGCAGTTGCAGTGGGGTAGGGTGGCAGTGGCAGTGTGGCTGTGTGGCAGTGGCAATGCGGCAATGGCAGTGTGGCAGTGGCATTGGAAGTGGCGGTGGACTTGGCAGTTTCATTGTAGCAGTGGCAGTATGGAGATGGCAGTGTGGCAGTGGCAATGGAAGTGGCAGTGGCAGTGTGGCAGTGGCAGTGGCAGTGTGGTAGTGTGGTTGTGTGGCAGTGTGGCAGTGTGGCAGTGTGGCAGTGGTAGTGGCAGTGGCATTATGGTAGTGTAGCATTGGTAGTGGTACTGGCATTGGCAGTAGCAGTGGTAGTGGGGCAATGGTAGTGGCAATGGCATTATGGCAGCGTGACATTGGCAGTGGCATTGGCAGTGGCAGAGGCAGTGTGGCAGTGGTAGTGGTAGTTTGGTAGTGTTACATTGGCATTAGCAGTGGCAGTGTGGCAGTGGCAGTGTGGCAGTGGCAGTGGGGCAGTCTGGCAGTGGCAGTGGGGCTGTGTGGCAGTGGCAATGTGGCAAAGGCAGTGTGGCAGTGGCATTGGAAGTGGCGGTGGCCTTTGCAGTATCATTGTGGCAGAGGCAGTATGGAGATGGCAGTGTAGCAGTGGCAGTGGAAGTGGCAGTGTGGCAGTGGCAGTGGCAGTGTGGTAGTGTGGTAGTGTGGCAGTGTGGCAGTGTGGCAGTGTGGCACTGTGGCAGTGTGGCAGTGTGGCAGTGATAGAGGCAGTGGCTGTGTGGCAGTGGAAATGGCAATGGCATTATGGCAGTGTGACATTGGCAGTGGCATTGGCAGTGGCAGTGGCAATAGGGCAGTGTTGTAGTGGCAGTGGGGAAGTTGTGCAGTGGCTGTGGCAGTGGCAGTGTGGCAGTGTGGCGGTGGTAGTGGTAGTTTGGTAGTGTGGCATTGGCATTAGCAGTGGCAGTGTGGCAGTGTGGCAGTGATAGAGGCAGTGTCTATGTGGCAGTGGTAGTGGCAATGGCATTATGGCAGTGTGACATTGGCAGTGGCATTGGCAGTGGCAGTGGCAGTGTGGCAGTGGTAGTGGTGGTTTGGTAGTGTTGCATTGGCAGTAGCAGTGGCAGTGTGGCAGTGGCAGTGGGGCAGTGTGGCAGTGGGGCTGTGTGGCAGTGGCAATGTGGCAATGGCAGTGTAGCAGTGGCATTGGAAGTGCCGGTGGCCTTGGCAGTATCATTGTGGCAGTGGCAGTATGGAGATGGCAGTGTGGCAGTGGCAGTGGAAGTGGCAGTGGCAGCGTAGCAGTTTCAGTGGTATTGTGGTAGTGTGGCAGTGTGGCAGTGGAAGTGGCAGTGGCAGTGTGGCAGTGGAAGTGGCACTGTGGTAGTGTGGTTGTGTGGCAGTGTGGCAGTGGAAGTGGCAGTGGCACAGTGTGTCAGTGGCATGGTAAGTGGCGGTGGCAGTGGCAGTATAATTGTGGCAGTGGCAGTATGGCAATGGCATTGTGGCAGTGGCAATGCAAGTGGCAGTCGCAGTGTGGCAGTGGCAGTGGCAGTGGCATTGTGGTAGTGTGGTAGTGTGGCAGTGTGGCAGTGTGGCAGTGGTAGTGGCAGTGGATGTATGGCTGTGTGGCAGTGGTAGTGGCAGTGGCATTATGGTAGTGTGGCATTGGTAGTGGTATTGGCAGTGGCTCTAGCAGTGTGGCAGGTGGCTGTGTAGCAGTGGGAGTGGCGGTAGCATTATGGTATTGTGGCATTGGCAGTGTTAGTGGCAGGTGAGGCAGTGGCAGTGGCAGTGTTAGTGGCAGTGGCAGTGGCAATGGCAATTACAACAGTAATAACAATAGTAATAATGACAATAGTAACAGTATTATAGTAATAGTAATAGTATTAGAAAAGTAAGAGTAATGGCAATGGCAATAGCAATAGAACAATTATAATTGTAGTAGGCCTATAGTAATAATAGTATACTAGTATAACTAACTGCAATAGAAATAGCAATAGCAATAGTAATAGTATAATAGTACTACTAATAGCAATAGCAATAGTAATAGTATAATAGTACTACTAATAGCAATTGTAATAGTAGTAGTATAATAGTACTAGTATTAACAATAGAAATAGTTGTAGCAATAGCAATACTTTAGCAATAATAATGGTAATAGTAATATAACTTTAAGTGGTATAATTAAAACTAGTATAACTATAATTAGTATAACTATAACTAGTATAACTATAACTAGTATAACTATAACTAGTATAACTATAACTAGTATAACTATAAGTAGTATAACTATAACTAGTATAACTATAACTAGAATAGCTATAACTACGAACATAACTACAAGTGTATCTGTAACAACGACATAATTGTAACAATTACGCAAACAACAGCAACCACTATAAGTATTTCCTTAAGCTATAACTTTATCACAATACATTTAAAAACATCAAACCTCTAGATTCATCCTACCGATTGACGACGTTGTATGTACTCAGACAATGGCAGAGTTGCATGGTGGCAGTGGCAGTGTGGCAGTGGCAGTGCAGTGGCAGTGTGTAAGTGGCAGTGGCAGTGGCAGTGGCAGTGTGGTAGTGGCAGTGGCACTGTGGCAGTGGCAGTGGGGCATTGGCAGTCGCAATGGGGCACAGGGGCAGTGGGTAAATGAGTCAGTGTGGCATATGAAGTGGAAGCGGAAGTGCCAGTGGCATTATGGCAGTGGCAGTGGTAGTGGGACAGTGTGGCAGTGCGGCAGTCTGGCAGTGGAAGTGTGGCAGTGGCAGTGAAGCAGTGTGGCAATGTGGCAGTGTTTCAGTGTGGCTGTTTCAATTTGGCAGTGTGGCAGTGGCGGTGGCAGTGTGGCAGTGGCAGTGTGGCAGTGGCAGTGTATCAGTGGCCGTGTGGCAGTGTGGTAAAGTTTCAATGGCAGTATGGCAAAGTGGCAGTGGCTGTGGAAGTGGCAGTGGTAGTGTGGCAGTGACAGTGGCAGTGTGTTAGTGTGGTAGTGTGGCAGTGTGGCAGTGTGGCAGTGTGACAGTGGTAGTGGCAGTGGATGTGTGGTTGTGTGGCAGTGGTAGAGGAAGTGGCAGTGGCAGTGTGGTAATGGCAGTATGGCAGTGTCAGTGGAAGTGGCAGTGTGGCAGTGGGTCAGTGTGGCAATGAAAGTGACAGTGGATGGGTGGCTGTGTGGCAGTGGGAGTATCAGTGGCACTATGGTAGTGTGGCATTGGCAGTGGCATTGGCAGTGGCAGTGGCAGTGTGGCAATGGCAGTGGGGCAGTGTGGCATTGGCAGTGGGGCAGTGGGGGAGTGTGGCATTGGAAGTGGAAGTGGCATTATAGCAGTGGGGCAGTGGGGCAGTGTGGCATTGCAAGTGGAAGTGGAAGTGGCGGTGGCAATATGGTAGTGTGGCATTATCAGAGGAATTGGCACTGGCAGTGGCAGTATCAGTGTGGCAGTGGCAGTGGGAGTGACAGTGGGGCAGTGTGGTAGTGTGGCAGTGTGGCAGTGAGCCAGTGGGAGTGGCAATGGCATTATGGCAGTGTGACATTGGCAATGGCATTGGCTGTGGCAGTGGCAATGGGGCAGTGGTAGTGGTAGTTTGGTAGTGTGGCATTGGCAGTAGCAGTGACAGTGTGGCAGTGGCAGTGTGGCAGTGGCAGTGGGGCAGCTGGGCAGTGGCAGTGGCACTGGCAGTGTGGCAGTGGTAGTGGTAGTTTGGTAGTGTGGCAGTGGCAGTGTGGCAGTGGCAGTGGGGCAGGGTGGCAGTGGCATTGTGTCAATGGCAGTGTGGCAGTGGCATTGGAAGTATCGGTGGCCTTGGCAGTGTCATTGTGGCAGTGGCGGTATGGAGATGGCAGTGTGGTAGTGGCAGGGGAGGTGGCAGTGGCAGTGTAGCAATGTCAGTGGTATTGTGGTAGTGTGGCAGTGTGGCAGTAGAAGTGGCAGTGGCAGTGTGGCAGTGGCAGTGGCAGTGTGGTAGTGTGGTATTGTGTTAGTGTGGCAGTGGAAGTGGCAGTGGCAGTGTGCCAGTGGCAGTGTGGTAGTGTGGCAGTGTGGCCGTGTGGCCGTGTGGCCGTGTGGCAGTGTGGCAGGGTGGCAGTGTGGCAGTGTGGCAGTGTGGCAGTGTGGCAGTGTGGCAATGGTAGTGGTAGTGGGTGGGTGGCTGTGTGTCAGTGGTAGCGGAAGTGGCTTTGGCAGTGTGGTAGTGTGGTAGTGTGGTAGTGTAGCAGTGGGAGTGGCGGTGGCATTATGGTATTGTGGCATTGGCAGTGGTAGTGGCAGTGAGGCAGTGGCAGTGGTAGTGGCAGTGGCAGTGGCAGTGGCAGTGGCAGTGTAGCAGTGGCAGTGGTATTGTGGAAGTGTGGCAGTGTGGCAGTGGCAGTGCAGCAGTGGCAGTGGTATTGTGGCAGTGTGTCAGTGTTGCAGTAGAAGTGGCAGTGGCAGTGGCAGTGGTAGTGTGGTAGTGTTTCAGTGTGGCAGTGGCAGTGGCAGTGGTTGTGGTAGTGGCAGTGGCAGTGGCTATGGCAATGACAATAGTAATAACAATAGTAATAGTAACAATAGTATCAGTATTATAGTAATAGTAATAGCAGTGGCAGTGGCAGTGTGGCAGGTGGCTGTGTAGCATTGGGAGTGGCGGTGGCATTATGGTATTGTGGCAGTGGTAGTGGTAGTGGCAGTGGCAGTGGCAATGACAATGACAATCGTAATAACAATAGTAATATTAACAATAGTAACAGTATTATAGTAATAGTAATAGTATTAGAATAGTAAGAGTAATAGCAATGGCAATAGCAATAGAATAATAATAATTGTAGTAGGCCTATAGTAATAATAGTAGAATAGTAATAGTAACTGCAATAGAAATAGCAATAGCAATAGTAATAGTATAATAGTACTAGTAATAGCAATAGTAATAGTAGTAGTATAATGGTACTAGTAATAGCAATAGAAATAGTTGTAGCAATAGCAATACTTTAGCAATAATAATAGTAATAGTAATATAACTTTATGTGGTATAATTAAAACTAGTATAACTATAACTAGTATAACTATAGCTAATATAACTATAACTAGTATAACTATAACTAGTATAACTATAACTAGCATAACTATAACTAGTATAACTATAACTAGTATAACTATAACTAGTATAACTATAACTAGTATAACTATAGCTAGTATAACTATAACTAGTATAACTATAACTACGAACATAACTACAAGTGTATCTGTAACAGCGACATAATTGTAACAATTACGCAAACAACAACAACCACTATAAGTATTTCCTTAAGCTATAACTTTATCACAATACATTTAAAAACATCAAACCTCGAGATTCATCATACCGATTGACGAAGTTGTATGTACTCAGACAGTGGCAGTGTTGCATGGTGGTAGTGGCAGTGTGGCAGTGTCAGTGATAGTGGCAGTGTGTAAGTGGCAGTGGCAGTGGCAGTGGCAGTGTGTAAGTGGCAGTTGCAGTGGCAGTGGCAGTGTGGCAGTGGCAGTGGCACTGTGGCATGTGCAGTGGGGCAGTGGCAGTGGCAGTAGGGCAGTGGGGCAGTGGGGAAATGGGGCAGTGTGGCATTGGAAGTGGAAGTGGAAGTGGCAGTGGCAGTGTGGCAGTAGCAGTGGTAGTGGGGCAGTGTGGCAGTGGGGCAGTGTGGCAGTGGCAGTGGGAGTGACAGTGGGGCAGTGTGGCATTATGACAGTGTGACATTGGCAGTGCCATTGGCAGTGGCAGTGGCAATGGGGCAGTGTGGTAGTGGCAGTGGGGCAGTGGCAGTGGTAGTTTGGTACTGTGGCATTGGCAGTAGCAGTGTGGCAGTGGTGCAGTGTGGCAGTGGCAGTGGGGCAGTGTGGCAGTGGCAATGTGGCAATTTCAGTGTGGCAGTGGCATTGGAAGTGGCAGTGGCAGTGTAGCAATGGCAGTGGTATTGTGCTAGTCTGGCAGTGTGGCAGTAGAAGTGGCAGTGGCAGTGTGTCAGTGGCAGTGTCAGTGTGGTAGTGTGGTAGTGTGGTAGTGTGGCAGTGTGGCTGTGGAAGTGGCAGTTTCAGTGTGGTAGTGTGGTAGTGTGGCAGTGTGGCAGTGTTTCAGTGTGGCAGTGTGGCAGTGGTAGTGGATGTGCTTCTGTGTGGCAGTGGTAGTGGAAGTGGCAGTGGCAGTGTGGCAGTGGCAGTGGCAGTGTGGTAGTGTGGTAGTGTAACAGTGTGGCAGTGGAATTGGCAGTGGCAGTGTGGCAGTGGCAGTGCAGTGTGGTATTGTGGTACTGTGGCAGTGTGGCAGTGTGGCAGTGTGGCAGTGTGGCAGTGTGGCATTGTGGCAGTGGTAGTGGCAGTGCATGTGTGGCTGTGTGGCAGTGCAGTGGCAGTGGCATTATGTTAGTGTGGCATTGGTAGTGGCACTGGCAGTGGCAGTGGCAGTGTGGCAGGTGGCTGTGTAACAGTGGGAGTGGCGGTGGCATTATGGTATTGTGGCATTGGCAGTGGTAGTGGCAGTGAGGCAGTGACAGTGGTGGTGGCAGTGGCAGTGGCAATGGCAGTAGTATAAATATGAAGAAACTTGGGTCATTAACCCAAAATTCAGGGGTCCCCTGACCCCCAACGAAAACACTGCCTATGCATTACCGTATACTGACCCCCCTACAATTATAGGACCCCTAGTAAATGTCTATACATGCTTGAACCCCTATAACTACAGTACAGTTACTGTAGTTATATGAAAACATAGGTTCTAAATTGTCGTATATTGACCCCCCTACAAATATGGAACCTCCAGTGAATATGTATATATACCTAAACTCCTGTAATTATAGAAGGTTTAAACTCAGAACCATAATATACGGGGAACCTTAACCCCCCTACAATTATAGGACCCCTAGTAAATGTCTATACATATTTGAACTCCTGTGATTATAGGACAGTTATAGCGCTAATGAAAACAGGGTGTACTCTTTGTCTTATGTAGTATCAAAAATTCTACTTACTTTATCTTGTAGTGTCCATAAGCATCTGATCGTTTACCATCATTCAGTAAATATCGTTTATCATCATACGCTGAAAGAGAAACTTTATTCATAGTCATTGTATACAATTGATGTTTTACACTTCTAATTACTGTCACTTTTGAATACATACTTCCATTTGTTTCCAGTGTATCATTATACATGTCGTGTCTTATATCAAGTTTAGTTACACTATGAATAATTCCTTTAGCTCTTTTACTTTCTGTACCATCATCAAACTTGATACTGTACATTTTACTTTTCAATGCAATAAATTCAGTCATTGGAGTGTTAATATGTTCCATTTTCATTTTTCCAATAACTTTTTTGTTAGTGTTATCTTTATATTTGATTAATTTAGAATTTGTAATGTCACTGAGATCAAAATACTCTTTATTTTTATACATATCTTTGTATATATCTTTTGTCGTAATGGTATATATTAGTGAATCAGTATCCATGTAATGTAGAATACTGTTATTTCCTTTATATTTTTTCTTGATATAATTATAATGAAAATCGTATATCAAAGTTTTTGAGATATCTAAAATTGAGAAACCCACATAAATTGGTTTATCAAGCACTATTTTATCTCGTGCATTATGAATTGCAACTAAGTTTTCATCAAATATTTTACTAGCTATAAATGTTGGTTTCGATGCATATTTATTTAACATTTCAGTGGATGTTACCAATTTCACATTCACACGTTTTCTTTTATCTTCCATAGTTTTTCCAAAAAATGAATTATTCATCAGTTTGAAGAAGTTCTTTTCAAATTCATTCTTTGCTTCTTTTCTTTTTTCAGTATTAAAATCAATGTAGTCCTTAATCCATGGTTTCTGATCAAACTGTAATACTTTGTGAATCTTTTTCAATATTAAACCTGCATCAATTGCTTGTCTGAGATTTCTTTCATGAATTACATAATTGGTTTTGTCATTGAGTGTAGGACTAAGCTTTGTGTATTTTCCAACTTTAATATTGTGCTTCTTTGCTACTTTTTTGGAATAATCAGACAGCATAGTTTTTGAAATCAATACATGTTCTGGACAATATGGTAATTCATTATGTAAATCGTAAAGTTCCTTTGGATATTCCAAATCAACTTCTAAAATGTGTCCCTTTTCTAGATTATTATTACATAAGTCATCATAACTAGGTAGTATATATTCTTTAGGTTCTGTCCATTTGAATCCACCATATGGCATACTTTGAGACATTGCCCAACCATACAGGTTATTTAAATCTAAATATGCTAAATATGTACTTTTCTTACTTTGATCAAAATTACTCAAATATTTATTGTTTGCAGTTCCTTTGCGATTTGTTACAATAGAAACACCACCTCGTAATCCTTTTTCAATCATTAAATGCATATTAATATCTGAAATCAACTCCAATTTAATTCCCGTCATTTTTAAACATGCATCCCATGACAATCCAGGTGCTGTTAAATAATGAGCTGGATCTAATTCATAATATTCTAAACAAGTTTTTCGAAAATTTTCAAAAACATCTGCCAGTAACAACACATCAGTTTTTAAATACAAATCGTGATAATCCCCAAGAGTTTTAATATTAAATGTTTCACATACTTGGTGAAAGAACTTGTAATCAGCTTTACTAATTTCTTCTCCAGTTAAATCATTTTTGAAATGTTTTCGCTTGAGTTTACTTATATCTTTTTCAAATTTCTTGAAACTTGAAACATAACTATAAGGATAAACACCCTTTCTTGTAATTACATCTGTTAACTTACCAAAATCATTTTGAGTATATTTGAATTTATCAATTCCACTCTTTTTCAAATCATCAACCAATTGACTTAAACTTGATGACATGAACTGATAACTATCAATAAAAGTTAAATTATTTCTAATTTTTGTAACTAATTTCTTACATTTTTTATCATATTCTTTTCTTTCTGTACCAATAGTGAATGAAACATATTTTTCCATATTATTTGGAATTACAGTAAGTTTTTTGTTGAATTTTCCAATGGCTTTCATTAAATGATGTGAATCATAACCCTTCAAATTATGAATTATAACAGGAATTCTTTGCGACAATGAAAGTTTCAAATTACACTTATTACATGCAGCACCTCTGAATAATCCAGTTATATGATTATGATCTCTAACTTTTTTATTATCTTGTGTAAATGTAGTTTTACATATGTAACATGTTGTTGCTCTTTTATATTCTTGCAATTGATCATGTGATTCCCAAATTATATCTGACCTTTTAAATTCTTTCATATGCTTAATTATTTCTTTCTCTTCTTCGAATAAAGATTCAAAAAACTTCGTCGCTGCATCTTCACCACGAAAATATTTATATGGTTTACTATATTTACCATTCTCATGACAAACAACTTTATAACCAAATGAGCAGCATTCATGTTTTTGTGTTCGTATTGTATATGATTTATTATTGAGTTTTTGTTTGGGAGGTTTCAATTTTTCAAGTACAGCTTCCATATCAGCATATATTACAAAAGGACATGGAACTGTATTTTTCAAATGAACAAATTTTATGATACTTCCATCATTAGGCATTTTAATAGCTTGAGAACCATTTATTGAAAAACATCTTTTACTATGTTTATCACAGCTTTTCTGACTAGCAAAATATTGAAGACAGTGTTTACAGTGATACTTTTTGTTATTATTTTTATTGCGCCGTAGTAGAAGTTTATCAAAATTCTTTATCCATACATAATGTTTTTTATCATTTTGTTCGGTATATAGAAGATCAATGTGATTGTCATATTTTTTATCTGTTGATCGAATAACTGTAAAATTATTACTTGTATGACCGTAAACATTAATAGAAATATTATATTTTTCTTCAATTTTAGGAATATCTTTCATGGAAACAGGTGTTTTAATATCAGATAAACCTAAATCAATACATACTTTTTCCAAATGTTTGCTGACACGTTCTAAATGCTTTTTTTCAGGATTTGGATCTAGAACTCTTGCTAAGCAGTATATAAAACATTTATCGTCCGTATTTTTAATATTTATCGTAGCTTTTTTATTTTGAATCCAATCTGGTAGTGGAATATAACTTCTCGCAGCTAATGGATTGATGCGAGTAATATGTAGACGGTGTCTCTGAATTTCATCAACAGTCCAACCAGATCCTTCATTAGTAAATCTATCTATTTTTCGCATTAATTTTCCATTAGCACGTCTCAATTTCCTTTTAATTTCACTTCTGTTATTTATAGTAACAGCTCTACTGTTAATATAGAATTCATTTGTAATAATATTATTTTCAGGGCCAAGTTTTGAAAATACAATTGTCAGCCCCAAATTTACTTGTATAGAACCTCTTTGAACTTTAGTTTTGCACAATTCAGTTATTCTTTTCTGTAACTTACTCATTTGTACTTGTGGATCGGCTTCATTGACAATAGTTAAATCATAAATCGTTACATTATTTTGCAAGGCATGTTCAGTTCTTACGCTGGGATTTATTAATATATTACTTTCTCTTTCATAAATATAACCACGATTAATTCTTTTAATAAATTTGGGAGAATGTATTTTGATATTTGTTTCTGATTTTGGATCAACAATTTTAGTAATAAATTTATTTCTATTTCTATCATAATGATATTTTTGGATGAGTTTATTAAACACTGTACCGGTTCTATTAATAAATCGTTTTGTGTCAGGATTTTTAACTTTCTCTTCATTCAATATAACTTTTTTAGCAGTAGATTTCCTTCTTGATCTTTGAATATTTATGTTGTTATTAAAATTATCATCTAAAACAAGTACAGTACCTTCAGAATTTAAAATATAACCAGAATTAATCAATCTATTATATTGTGGTCCTTCAAAATCAATAAGTCTTCCATAAGGGTTTCGAATACGTCTTCTACTTGGATCTTTTGTTGTACCAATTGGTCGTCCTCGGTTCATTTTCTTATTAGTATTATTCATTTTATTAACAAAATTTATTTCTTTAAGTGACTTTTTCATTTTACTAATAAAATTTCTTTGTTTAAGCAACTTTTTTATCCACTCATTAAATTATATATCATTCTATATGATATATAATTATTCACGTTCTTCACTAGTGCTTTTGCTTATATTATTTTTATGTTTATTGGTTCTTTCATGGTTTAGTTTATTTTTCAAAGTACAAGTTATATTACATTCATGACATGTCCACATTTTGGGAGGATGCTTCTTATTACTAGATTTGATAACAACTTGATCTTCATTATCTTCATCACTTTCATCACATGTTGGACAATTTGAATTTTCGATCGTATCCTTTAGATTGCGTAAGATGTCTTCTGCTATCTTTTTTGGAGATTTATAGTCAGGATCATACAAAAGTATCAATTCAACGAGTCTCTTACAAAAGGTTTTATCTTTATTTACCATTTTATTATACACAAAATATTTTATTTAAGATATTTTTAAAAATAATTTTATATCACTATGTATGATATAAAATTGTATCAGCAACTATATTATCACTTTAATTCTATAAAACCTGCATTCTCTCCATTATTGAAACCATCAATTTCTGCATATAATTTTCCAACAAGTTTTCCTTTAGTGATTCTTCTTACTACAAAATCAAATTGTTTAGGATTTTTTTCAATCTTCTTGGCTTTTATATAATCATTAATAGATTTCGTAGAAAAGACTTCAACAATATTATCTTCACCATGTTGTATTACTTTTAATATATAAGAGTCACCAAATTTACTTTTTATTGGTTTAATATGCTTAACAATATATGTTTCATCAACTTCAAGATCTTGAAATTTGGTAACTGGAGTGGGTGTGTTATTGTTTGTCATTTTATTATACAAAAATTTTCTCTTTAAGTAATTTTTTATTACTTTATATTTTCTAAATTTTCCACAGGAATCCACTGATTATATTTCTTATTATAACCACTCCATTTAACTAGAGCATGATCGATACCATTTATCTTTTTCTTTTGTAAAACCTTTTCAATTCTGTATAATTCTTGATTAGTTTTCTGTAATTCATTCTCATAAAAACCTCCTTCTAGGATTTCACCAAGACTATCACGTAAAATATATGTAATTGGAACAGTATTTTTTACTTTGTCAATTGTGAATACTTCTTCAGACCAATTTGGTAAATATCCTTTTTCAAACAAACCTTTTATTCTGCCAATTCTAACTTTATCGTTAATTTTAAATTTTGCTTTCTCTTTAGTATTATAATTGGTTTTATTCAATGTATTCTCTAGTGCTAATTCATAATTAGTTTTCTCTCTTGCTTTTATTGGGCTCATTCCAATTGTTGTATGAAATGTACTATTATATCCTTTTATTAATTTATCCAGCATATTAATCCAATTTCTAGTATTTTCTGCTGTAAATCTAGTCCACATTTTTTCCTTGAGAGTTCTATTGAATCTTTCCACAACTGCTGATTTATGATCTCCGAAAGTTGAATATCTATTAATATTATTCTCTTTCAACCATTCATTCATGTTCCCATTGTAAAATTCTTTGCCTTGATCAACCCATAAATGTTTCGGTATTGAATTTGATTCTTTTACTATTAATTTGAAAGCGTTAGTCACACTTTCACCTTTTTTATCTCTTAATGGAACACTCCAAACAAATTTTGAAAAGACATCAATAACATTTAGTATATATCTGTATCCATTATTTTGTTTACTCCATTCTTGCATTTCAACTAAATCAGCTCCCCAAACTTCATCAACTTCAAATACATTTACCTGTCTTCTTGTAAATTTTCTTCGATTCGGTTTGTGTAATTCTTTTGCTAATTCTTCAAAGGGTCCAACTACTGTTTCTTCATTGGACCCCTCATTAGGTTTTTTGACATTTTCTCCTTCTTAACACCAAGACCAAACTTTGCTTTACTTTTCATGATATAATATACTAATTTAGCCATATTCCTTTGTATTCCATCAAATCTCGAATCATTTGCAATTTCATATGCTCGATGGGCTAAAGCTTCATCACTAATATTTCTATTAGCTGTATCGGTATTCGCAGTATAAAACTGATCATGCAATTTACACATTCTATCTAATTCATTTATTCCCTGATAACCTTCGCGATTTCTCTGTTCATATTTGGTGCCCGGACCACAATACGAGTAATTATTTTGATTATTAAATGATCCATTATTTACATATTCACCTTTATTTGATGGTAAATGTAATTCTCCAACAGTATTACCAACGGTGGATAATATATTATTAAATACACCCTGTCCGCTTTTATTAGCAATGAATTGTGACTTTTTCGTATTACATATTTT
>CAJHZI010000091.1:0-105000 GCA_905160935.1 Enchytraeus crypticus
CAAGTGTAAAATTAAGTACTAATATATTTGGTATAATTTGGACAGAGAGGATTGGAGAAAGTCTATTCGTATCCCTATAGTTCAACTGCGAGTTAAAGGAAGATGATGATGATCAAGATAGTCTTTGATATCACCGATATGATACTACAGTATTTCATACCTGCTATTCTTGTTTGGCATTATTGAAGTGTGCAGCAAATGGACAGAGAACTAGAGACTATAGCGTATTAAATGAGTTGTCTTCATCGAATTGGTTTTCATTATTACATTTATTACTTCAGAAGAAGCTAAATATAGCTCTAAGTTGATGACAACTCATTTTATTTGTTAACCGATCCACTTTAAATTTCCAATCTATTCGAAATATCGCAGTATAATCCTTCAGCTATAATGACTAAGTTTAATTTTACATCGTTGATGTATGAGTTCATTTATTGACCTACATTTTTGTGATGTTACGTGTAAATATGAAGGTTGTGGATGTTGTTGTTATTGTTGTTTGTTGCATTGTTGTCAGAGCGTCATGACAGAGAAGATCTTAGTTTCTTTGCGATTGAATTCTTTAAATTAAAAAGTAACAGAAATTCGTAACAGGGACGTCCCCACAGCACACATCACTACAGATCAATTCACCAAAATTAATCTGCAACAACAATTGTGCTAAGGAGATATAAGGTCCTAAACGAAAACCGGTCAGGTGGTCAAAATATACGTAGCCTATATATTGGGATCTAGCTTTCCGTGTTATTTTAACATTATGCCCATTTTAACCACTTAAAAACAAAATAATAATCATCGGGGATCTAATCCCGATAGCTATGAAAATAAAAAATGGAAACGAATGGAAAGTCTCAAATAGGGGATTGACTGATGATATGATATAGGGCAGAGAGGATTTGAGACAGTCTTTTCGTATCCCGATCCTAGTTAAACTGGGATTCAGGGATGATTATGACGATGGTGATTACAATGATGATGATCGGGGATTTATTCCCGCATGCTGGGCACTTAGCAGTAGTTGCGAAGTATTAATGTAAGAAGCTTCTGCCTGGTGCCACTTGTGGACAATCATCAATTAGTGGATCTTCTAACCATTCACAAGAACGATCGTGCAAATTCAACCTACTAAATGGTGGCACGCTAATTGATTCTAACCAATTAAAAGACATTGCACAATGAAGAATGCAATGCACATGTACATGTATGTATGCTCCGTAATGAATGAATGTACATTATGGTGTATACATGTACAGTATAGTGTATATGCATGTGGACATTAAAATTTTTTTTGTGCGTCTATATGGTCTTTGATATTTATTTATATTTATAAGCTGCTTAATTTACAGTAAACACAATGAAAGGCGCAGAAATATGTAAAACGCTGTGGACATTTTTGTGTTTAAATTAACTTAAGTAGGATCAAAATAGGTATGTGCGCCTATACTCATTAATTTCAAGAAGTTTTAATCATAATTGAAAATTCATGCTTACTGTGATAGAGTAGGTTTAAAGTTAATTAAACCTCAGGGATCGTCCTTGGATTGCTGAATGCTTCTGGGAGATAGTGGATGTATCCTATGTTTAATGACTGTTTCCCTGAGTTATTCGTTATTGTTTTCTAATCTTCGCTACTCGCTTGCGTTTGTGAGAGGTAACTCTGTGTTATTTATAATTGATCGCAGCTAATATTAATATCTAATGTCTAACTTAATTATCACAGCACACTCCGTTGATAATGACATGCCCGATGCTTTATTTAATTCTTGGACAACTTGTACAAACTGGTTATCATAAGTAAATAATCAGAGCGGGCGATATACTGTATGTATCTTTAAATGTCAATGTAAAATAAACAATAAAATCAACGACACAAATGTATAGTTAATAATTACGGTATACGGTGCTACATAATAAATCAAACGACTTTGTATAATCAAGTCCCTTCCCTAAGTAGCTAACTGAATAAAGAAGAATAACTAAGCCTGAGAGACTGGTCCGTGGCGGTCTCCGATAGCTCGAATCCTGATTCCTACTAGTTGACCGTTTGCGAGCTCAGATCGAGTCCCGTGAGCTCATAACTCCAGACTAAACTAAACTCCACTTAAAACCCGAATGTCAATTGTTCTACCCCTAAGTCTTATATACTACTCTATTCAAGGCTCATAATCGGCCTTCATAAATAGTAAAATACACTTCTAAGCTTGATAGGACTGATATACTAAATATTACCTTTAGGACTGATATACTAAATATTACCTTGAACGAGAATTACAAGATTACACCCAACATATCAGACCTTGTGAGGGACTCGAGCCAAAACGACCTTGAAGTGAAATATTCATTTAGTCAATAAAACCTTGAAGTAAGACAATCATTTAGTCAATAAGACCTTGAAGTGAAACCTAGCCTTACTCACAGATTATAACCGAATTAACCTCGACTAGCATATCAATGTTTTAGCCTTGCCTATAGATTAAAACCGAGTTGACCTTGATGAGCCTAAATTTAATAGATAAATGACAATGCGACCTCGCTATAGAGCTCGTAAATAATTTGGCCTTGAAAGCGATGTTCACACTTGTAAAACCAAAACCATAGACTTGATCATTACACTTACTATTCGTTTCAATAGATAAATTCATTTTAATACTGCAATAGAAACCTGTAGAGTAAAGCAAACAATATTAAATAGAGCGGAGAATTTTTTGTTAATTATATCTAAAACGCAGTGGTTAAGGTGTAGCAGCCTTTTAGAACTTGGAATAAGAAAATCCTCCTTAAGCTGCGAGCTTACGCGCAGCTTACGATCAGTTTACATTTTGATTGCCGCCATTTTCTTCTGTTTCGCTAATATTTTGACTTGGTCGCTCTCTGACACTGATTTCTAGTCTAACGGACCCACTGCGTTGATTGCGTCTGCGTTTGCCTTAAACTCTAATCTTGTCTAACCCTCTTATCTAACTCTAGTATTATCTAACACCAAATCCAAGAGTAGTGTGACATTTTAGGCATTCCATTTGTTCTGAAGCATGAGCAATAACATTCGATATTGGTGTAATATTTGTAGTAAGCATTTCGCTTCTCAGTCCAATTATAATCGTCATGTTAAAGCTTTTCACCTTCTTTTGCCATCTAGCAAGAGCGATAGCGTAAGATATTGGTGTAGCATTTGCAGTAAGCAGTTTGCTAATAAGTATAATTATAAGCGCCATGTTGAAGCTTTTCACACGTCAAATGTTTGTGTGAATGCAACTGGAAATGCTGGAGTGAATGTAAATTCAAATCAGGATGTGACGTGTGATGCTCCGGTGCGAGATAGTGTTAATGTGGTTCCAGTTCTAGGTAATGTGAATACAACTGCAGTGATTGGTGATGTCAGTGTAACTGAAATGGTTGATGATGTGAATGTAACTGAAACGGTTGATGATGTGAATGTAACTGAAATTGTTGATGATGTGAATGCAACTGCAATTATTGATGGTGTTAATGTAACTGAAATTGTTGATGATGTGAATGTAACTGAAACGGTTGATGATGTGAATGTAACTGAAATGAGTGATGGTGTTAATGTAACTGCAATTGTTGATGATGTGAATGTAACTGAAATTGTTGCTGATGTGAATGTAACTGAAATAAGTGATGGTGTTAATGTAACTGAAATTGTTGATGATGTGAATGTAAGTGAGGTGCCTAGTGGAGCGAATGTAACTGAAGTACATATTAAAGAATTGAGTGTAGGTGAGCGATTTGCATCATATGAGGAGGTAAAGATGAGGATGAAGGAGGCTGAGACACTTCATCAGGTCACACTGCATATTTCTAGATGTTGTACTCTCAAATCCAAGGCAGGTTCCAAGTGTCATAGCAGGAAGTTGGTGCCCACTGACTTGAAGTATTGCAGTGTGACTTATTCTTGCATTCACGGTGGTCGAAAGTATAAGTCTAGATCTACAGGAGCTAGATCAAATCTTAGGTAAGTTGTATGTACATTGACACAGAATTTTTTGACAAGACTTTTGAAGTTTATTCTTATGTGATGTAAGAATATCGGCATCGTCATTCCCTTTTAATCCCAGTTTAACAAGAGTCGGGATATGAATAGATCTTCTCCACTCCAGTCTGTCTTATACTGTATCATCTGTCAGTCCCTTGCAATCTCGTCCATTCATTTTAGAGAAATTTTTTAGCAATTTCTGGAGCCTAGGCGTTTTGTATGTTTTCTAGTTTTGTTAGTATGTATCTCTGTGTCTTGTTATGCACATTTTAGAACTTTCCGGCAAGGGTGTCCGGTACATTTCAGATTTCTAATCTCTAAGGATGGCCAGTCACTCATTTTGACGAAGATTATGGATCGCCACAATCACATAGTGTCTAAGGTCAATTACTTTTAATGGTCAATACTGCGTAAATTATTTTTGAATTATTTAAATTCTTATGAAAGTTTTTGGGTGTACACTGGAATTCCGGAATAAATAGTAAAAAAATTTTAGTTTTAACAAATTCATTAATTTAATTTACGAGAAATGATAAGTCGTTAGCAATCTGCTAATATTTGAAACTATGCTTTTCTAAATTATAAATGGTACAATAATTTAAAATTGGGCATTCATATGAATGATTTTTTTTGAGGGGTTGGAAGTCAGCTAGATAGGAGGGAAAAAAGATTTTAGAGAGTGAGTGTCATTGTGAAAGGTTTAATGTTTTTCAGGTTGCTTTCAGTCACTTACCACGGCAGAGAATGCTGGATGAGAGTGCTAGGAAAGAGGCTGTGGCATTATTTTCACTTAGGGCCGACAAGCAACTCGTAAGAGAGTATCTTAACAAAAAACAGGCAAATGTGTACTTTTACGAGATCTGTCTAACATTCGCTGGCATAGTAAGGAACCAGTTGGCAATCAGTTAACTGCTGCTGTTAGATTTCTGGAATGTCAACCAGGCAGCACGGCTAGATTAATTGTTCACCCTGACAGTAATGAACTTGTAGGTATCTACTACCAAGATGAAGCAATGCAGAAGGTCTTTAGTGACTTTCCTGAATTGTTGATGGTAGATGCTACATACAAGTTAAACAATTTAAAAATGCCACTGTTTGTGATGATAGCTGTTGATGGAAACGGTGAAAGTCAGATTGCCTGCACGTTTTTAGCTGCGGATGAGAGAGAGTCTACTTTGCGAAGTATGATTAGTTTATTTAAGAGCACTAATCCTGACTATGAAAAAGTAAAGTGTATAATGACTGATAAAGACATGGTAGAGCGGAATGTTTTGAGGGAGGAATTGCCTGATGCATCTTTGGTTATTTGTTTGTATCATGTGCTGCGAACATTTAGGCGTGAGGTTACCTGTGAGAGGATGGGTTTGCATAGCGAGCAGAGATTGTTGTTTTTAGATATGTTACATGAGATAGTATATAGCAGAGATTGTTGTGTTTAGATATGTTGCAGGAGATAGTATATAGCAGAGATTGTTGTGTTTAGATGTTACAGGAGATAGTATATAGCAGAGATTGTTGTGTTTAGATATGTTATAGGAGATAGTATATAGCAGAGATTGTTGTGTTTAGATATGTTACAGGAGATAGTATATAGCAGAGATTGTTGTGTTTAGATATGTTACAGGAGATAGTATATAGCAGAGATTGTTTAGATATGTTACAGGAGATAGTATATAGCAGAGATTGTTTAGATATGTTACAGGAGATAGTATATAGCAGAGATTGTTTAGATATGTTACAGGAGATAGTATATAGCAGAGATTGTTTAGATATGTTACAGGAGATAGTATATAGCAGAGATTGTTTAGATATGTTACAGGAGATAGTATATAGCAGAGATTGTTTAGATATGTTACAGGAGATAGTATATAGCAGAGATTGTTTAGATATGTTACAGGAGATAGTATATAGCAGGAATGCCCAGGAGTATGATGAGAAAGTTGCTCAGCTGTTTGCGACGGGCATCAGCACAGTCATACGGTACTTTTGAGAAGAACTGGCACTGTATAAGGGAAGAGTTTGTCGAGTCACTGAAGGCTGGACGAGGCACACTGTGTAACAGGACAAACAATCGGTTGGAGTGCATCAACCAGAAGATTAAAACTGTTTGTCGAAAGTATGTTTTCAGTGATATTTTGAATTTTATTGCTTGCAGACTGCGCTTGCTGTTTTTATTAACATTGGTATTTTATTTCACTGGATTTCAGTTACTGAAAGGAAGAATGAATGTGCCAGAAATTAGACTAGATCCACTGATTATAACATGTGTCCACTTACGTAGATTTTCAGTTCAAATGGAGATATCTGTACCCTGAATCCATACAGTAAGGTCGAGGACAAATGTATTAGCATAAGTCTCTCAAAGTGATGAAGTACCCAATTACTCAAAGTATAAATTTATGTGAAAAAGCCATAATTGTATACCAAACTTGTACTATGCTAATTGAATCAATTTATCTTGGTAGTTAACAACGTCATGCTATTTTTTGTTTATTTTGCAGTTTCCTTTAAAATTGTTGTATATTAATTTTATTAGAAATAGTACTCTGAGCGAGTTCTGATATGATTGTATGATTGAGTGTTTGTACTTATTAGGGTGTGTTTGTAAGTGACAATTGTTATTTTAACTCTTTAATAAGTATGTTTTTAAAATTTTTCTTATATCTAAACGTAAAATTTATCAGCAAGTAGGCCTAAGTGAAATAATTGTTCTAAACTTTAGCTTTTACGTTGTTAGTGTTAAAGACTTACAGTGTAACTTATATTGTGTCTAAAATGTTTTGTGTTATTGGCTTTAGGTGGTGTGCAAGTTACAACTTGCATCGTTTATGTTACTTGTATCTATGTTGATGTTATTCAAAGTTTTTAAAGAAAATTAAATGCATTTATTTAAAATTTAAAAATGACATAAAGCAAGTTCTTTATAACTACATAGGAGTGTATGATTATATGTACATAATATATTTGTGTGTATCATTGAACGCATATATTAGTGTGCCTTATTGTGTGTATCAGGGGTGTACCAGATCCCGGTTCCGTCTGACCGGACTCCGGCAAATTTTGCCAAATCCAACCGGATTTGTCACGGGATTTGGTACTCATTTTTAATATAAAAAGTTATAAATTGATATTTCAAAACTTGTTGCAAAATTTATCTTAAAGAAGCAGAACATAAGACTTAATGATAGTTATTTGCTTACAATAATAACCTAGTTGATGTCATATGATGATACTTTGATAGAGTTTATTTTGATTTTTTTTAAAAATCCGGTTCTGATTCCGTCGGATTTGAAATGATCAAATCCGGTACACCCCTAGTATCTATATATCAGGGTAATCACTCATATGGAAAACCTGGACTTCTTAAATTTTTCAGTAAAAAAATAAAGAAATATTAAAGACACATACGGTCCAGTTGAAAAATTACACAGGCTACTTTGGTTCTGAACAAAAAGTAATCAGAAATATGTCAGAACTTCAAAAGTGTTAGTTAAAATTAAATAGCAATGTGTATAATGTTTTAAAATCAACATTAACGGCTGAGATAGACGTCGATTCTATGATGGCACTAAAATTGTCAAGGCGCACTGGAAAAGTCAGGGAAGTTGATGTGGTTTGGAAAGTGGTCACCTTGATATACGTATAGTTAAGGTCTAGTTAAGACTAGTTAAGACTTCTCCGTGGGCTGACACCTTGACGTGGTGGAGAGGCTTAATGGCCTGTATGCTGCAAAGTTGTACATGTCTTGTACATGTCTTGTACATGTCTTGTACATGTCATACAGGCCAGACTAAGTGCAGCCGTCCTTTACTTATAATATAAAAATATAATTGTGTTTAAATAATTCATTTATTTCAGCTAGTCAACTCGCACTCTACTTCAGCTGGTCAACTTGAGGGAAATGTGAACATTAGTGGCACCGTCAATTTTCCTGACTAGGCCTATATGCATTTAGATTTGTTAAAATATTCGATCATTCCTGGACAAACAAACTATCAATGAGAAAAACTGAAATAATAGAATTGATAGACACTCTCCTCATTGTTTGATGTATTTTGGTATTTATAATCTGTTTATTATATTTTTTGTTCTACTCCATAATAATAACAAGTTAACGGTTAAACTTTAATTTGATCCTGAATATTTCTTTTGAAAAAGGTACTATAACTCAGAAAGTTTCTCATTTATTCAATTTATTCATTCTGTGACAGTATTAGTTATCCTTGATTAGTATTTAATTCTTGACTGCCTGATTTCGTGTCATGATTAGTATATGTATGTTAACGGTTAAACTTTAATTTGATCCTGAATATTTCCTTTTAAAAGGTACTATAACTCAGCAAGAAAGTCGATGATATGAAATTTAATGTGACGTAAAATATTGCAAAAGTAATCAGAGGTGGAGTGGAGAGCACAGTCGTACTGCCTCCAACGTGACTGTAATGCTGCAATGCCTTGGAATGAGCACCGTGCTTTATTAAGGAGCCTAATAAGTGGCCTAATATCAATTATGCGAGTTGCAAAACGGTCATGGTACATTCGATATACAGTTAAATTTACGTTTATGTGAAGAAAACAAATTGTTTGATTTATGTTAAAATTAAAGGTGCAAATTTAATGACTAATGTCTTCCAAAACAGTTCTGCACTGAACAACATCCACAACAACCCTGCACTGAACGCCGAAAATTTACAACGGACATAGGCATACAAATTTGGTAAAACAACTTATTGTGTAATTAGATAATATGTTTATTTTCAGCAAAGACACAAAAAGCATAAACCACATACAATGCATCAACAATATATATACAAAATCCTTGCTCCACCCCTGCGCAAGGCGTTATTCTTTTGAATGACCTCACCTGTCATTGTCATTCTCAAATATAGAGATGTCAAAGTTCATGGCCTTTGGTTCAGGAAACAAGTGGCATTCCTATTTAACCATTAGTATAACATCTGTCTGCCGTTTCTTCTAGGGCTGACACTTCACGTTAGATTAATAGAGAGCTAGTTTCAGTTTCAACAGCTGTTGTAACTGGTTCAGTGATATCTTCAACTTGTTGAGAGGCTTGTTTTGTACTTATTTCCTCTTCACTTGTGTCTGCAGCTCTGGTCTACAAATAATAATAAAAGTGTATAATTATAAGCGTTGAACTAATTAGTTTCTTCATGACAAAAGGACTAATAGTGACAACTGGTTATAAACTCTGATATTAAGAAGCATTCCGCCACGGTAGCAATCATCTTATCCAGACTTTCACCAGTAATGAAAAAAGTGCATTAAAATTAAGTTCTTCATAAACATAGTTGACAACATTGGAAATGTATAGGACTGTCTAAAAACTACACAGAAACTGAGATTTTGTGAACTATAAGATCTCCAGTGTGATGTCATAAGGTGTATACAAAACTTGTTCATCAAACTATTCTTTCAGAGTCAAAAAAATAATGAAATAAAATCAGTTCATTTAAGCAGTGTAGATACGTTTTCTATACATTTATGCATACTCTTCCAATGCTAACTAAGAAGTCGCCGAGGGTTACCTCACGGAAAACACCCTAGATTTAACAATTCTTCAATATATAGTGACTAGATTTGGCAGGGATGTGTCAAATTGGATTATCTAGTGGAGTGTTGCAAGGTAATAGAAAGAATTCATACTTTCTGAAAATATTTCAAGGGGTGTCGTTTTCTACGAGACAGTTTAGATGCATTTACTATCGATTCACTTACCACATTTTTGGAAGCCTTTCTCTATGAGAGCACAGACGGTTTGTTCTGCTTGTGGTCACCTCAGCTTGTGCCACACTCTCAATTTGATGTGCCCAAGAAGAAGAGTTAGAATCCAATCCATATTTCCTTCATCTCATAGAGTGGCTGCATGACCTGCAATACATTACATAAAATATTTAAGAGAAATTTGTCAAGCTGGTAACTAGAGCTGTGATATTCAATGTCGTCATAGACTGACTGGACCGTGTGTGAGAGGCAGCACTCATCAGAAGAACTTGGGCACCTGATGTGTACTGTGTAGCATTGCTTTAACATATTTTAACTATATCCTTGCAAGTCTGAGCAGCCGATGTTAAAATCTCTTCAAGATCAGAATCGGATCATTGTACCACCTGATCTTAGTGCAGAAGTTACTAAGCACATGACCTGTAACACTTTAAGATTTGCTGGTCTAACGCTTGACATCTTCGATAATTATAATTATATACAAATATAATTATAATTTATCTTACAACTGAGACACAAATCAAGTGACAGCTCCTTCAGTAGGCCATACATGCAGTCCAGAGTGACACTTCACACGAATACTAACAGTGGGAATGTTATCCACACAATAACGATAGATAGATAGATAGTGACAGATATTTACAGAAGTATATATATATATACATAATAATAATAAACAAATAACACATTATATTGAAATGATCAACCATATTACAATCAATCACTATTGCTACCACATGTTTAAACCGTTAGGCAATTTATTTATTTTTACTTTTCCATGTAATAAGTCCAGTGAATGTCCAATATTTTCCTCTCAGATCAGCGCGGCTTGGATTCGAACACACGAGAGTTCAATTCACTTCAGGGTCTGTCATTTAAAACTTCACAACGTTATCTGCATCACTAACCACTACGCCATTACGTCATACAAATAATTAAATTAAATATTTAGAAATAAATCATTCATTGTATTGAAACTCTGTGTATATAACTAATAAATCCAGAACAATTTTTTTACAATTGCAATATACTACATAGTATTTTCTTTTTATCGTTATATATATCTCTCTTCAGTGCACTGACAAGTGGCAAGTTGAAGGTACATATTCTTACTCAAAGTATAGATGTATTTACTTTGAAATCACTTACCACATTTTTGGAAGCCTTTCTCTTTTGAGAGCAAAAGATGGTATGTTCAGCATATGGTCGCCTCAGCAGGTGCCAGACTCTCAAATTTGATATGTCCAGGATGAAGAGTTAGAATTCAATTAACTTTTTTTTAACTCATGGAGTGGCTGCATGACCTGCAATACATTACATAAAATATTTAATGAGAAATTTGTCAATCTGAATGTGAATATTAATTGATAGCTTATTAAGGCATCGCAGCGTAAGCTTATTAAGGCATCGCAGCGGTACTGGAGAGATACAGCACACACTGCATTAATTCAAGTCACAAGGAACTAAATGAACTGCCGCATTAAAATAAACAAACTTTATAGTGAAATGATCAACCATGTTGATATCTATCATTTTGAATAACACCACATGTTTAACTCTTTAGGCAATTGAGACCATTTTCCGTATAACCAGACCAGTGAATGTCCGAGATTTTACTCTCAGATCAGTGCAGCTGGGATTCGAATCCACAACAGTTCAATTAACCTCAGGATCTGTCGTTTAAAACTTAGTGACGTTACCCCTACGCTATTAAGACATTCTATTATTAGGCTACTGCGACATTCAAATAATTAAATAAAATAATTCGAAATAAATAGTTATACTTAAACTCTCTGTATGTATAACTAATAAATCCTGAATAATTTTTTTACAATTGCAATATACGTACATAGTATTTTTTATTTATCGTTATATATATCTCTCTTCAGTGCACTGACAAGTGGGAAGTTAAAGGTACATATTCAAACTCACCGCTTTCTCGCTTCATAAGAGCACTCCTTAGATCAACAAGTTAATCCCTTCACAAAGTCTATGCCTTATCCATACCTTATGTAGCCTATAGCTTGGCAAAAGTACGGCTTTTGAGGTGGTTTCCCGTTGCCTTCCTCCGTTAGATGGACTAATTATCATTTAATCCTTGGGGAAAATATTTCATGGTGAAGTGGGTCCCCTCTTGCCATCCTCAGCTCCTGCCTTAGTCGCCACTTATGTACACGCGATACCTATTCTAACCACACCCGAACACAACACGTTAAATATATATATATATATATATATATATATATATATATATATATATATATATATATATAGGCCTACTCATACGTACGAAAATTATCAAAATCCAAAAAGGTGACACCGGAGGGTACATAAATAGCGCAAGGATCTAACAGCTGATTTGTCAGCTGATCGTAAGCATAAGGAGGATTTTCTTATTCCAAGTTCTAAAAGGCTGCTACAACTTAACCACTGCCTATCTAAAAATGAAATTGAAGTAGCTCGATCAAAGCCCCACATTTCATCGTGTCTTAGTATCTCCGTTATCATCTTTCTAACAATATTTGCCTAAATTCGTATAAATTCAAATCATAAATGTGTTAAATAGTCTCATTAATACTCCTGGATAATACCGTTACAATAGTTTATGCTAGGACTAAGATATAACTCGATTCCATTCTGTATAAAATTTCGGAAGTTAGTAAAACTTTTGCATTAAACAGAGCTATAACTTTATAACTTTTTAGAAAGGTAGCTCTGATTCACAACTTGCTGATTTAATATCGCTCAGTTGTTGCTAATTCGAATGTAAACAAACATTGTTTATATTGAGAGCTTAGGTAAGGTTGTATCAGACTATTGTTATTTATGGTTAAATCGTTAGATAATTTGAGTTATAAGTCAACTCTTCTCCTATTGATCCGATGATCCTTTCTTTATCAATTTTTACTATTTTATTCTCTGATGTGCTTCCGTAGTTTTTCGTTTTTATCCAACGCGAAGAAAGTTCTGTACTTTTTTTAAACATATATTAGTCCTCTAGATGTAAATTCTAATTTGTCCGTGTAATATATATATATATATATATATATATATATATATATATATATATTATATATATATATATATATATATATATATATATAATTTTATTAAAGAAATAAAATGTAAATAATAAAATATTTACTTATAGGTATAAATTTACACTTAAAGTCTAGTTAAATATTGGCAAATTGATTTCTCATAGGTGGCTCATTTGTAGAATTTTTGGAATGTAGAGATTAGGGTGTAAATGTGGTTTCGGCTGATAAGGTTTAAAAAATTGATGTATGTTAATATTTATTTTGTCTGACCAGTGTTGTCTCCTGCCCCTACTACATTTAATATGATAGTACCCATTTATAGCTTTAATATACTTATTTTATTTTTACAGGTTGGTAAATTGTAAATTAAATCAAGAGAATATTCTTAAAATGTCAAGATTTAGAAGAGGAGATTTTGTGACTGATGCATATGCAATTGAAGAGGAGAGTGATGAGGAACTTATAGAAAGGTATCAATCTTACCGTGTTTTAATTTTCTTACTTATTGAGATTAATGATGACTATGTATCTGTTGTTTAAAAAGACAATCTCATTAGCATAAACATTTTCTAAAGACGCATTGACTCTGGATATATCTTCAAAAATCGTTTAATTTATCTGAAGGAATGCTTTTGTGACAAATCGTATTATCACAGAATACAGTAGCATCTCAATTGAAGTTTTTAAAGAGGCAAAAATGTAGATTTTAACTTTGTAAGTTGAATGCTTTGTTGTTATATCACTTTATATGTAGATGAAATGCTCATTTATATGTGTGTTATGTATTAGACAGTATGAATGTTACTTTTTACCTACTAATTCACAGGGCTCTGTAGCGAGACAAAATTCTCTTTTGCGGGGCGTCTTCGCCAAATAAGCGATGGTGCAGTGTGCACCACATTTTCTGTGGGGGTACCAGAAAATCAAACTTGGGGTACATACTTACTATAATGTAGTATTGTACCTCACTTTCATTATATATGAACAAATTCTCGAGCGATATCATTATGCATTTGTATAAAGGCGGTGCGATATTAAATTTGCATGTCTGTATAATGTTTTTATTTGAATTATTATATCTAATTAACTAAATATTATGCCAATGTCTTAACACAAATAAGAAATTCAATCTAAAAATAACTTATGTTGACATTTCTTGAAAACTTATTCTAAATTGTTGACTTTATTATCAGTGTAGAATCGTTAATTTTCGTATAGTTCTGAGGATGAAGTGGACATGATGCTCCGTGATTCTCGTGGTCAGCAACCTAGGTTGTCTAGACGTCACGGACAGCAGAGGAGGAGGATGTCATCCAGTGAAGATGAGTTCGAGAAAGAGATGTCAGCTGAACTTTCTAAAACAATGAAGGACATTTACAGCTGTGAGTTATACTTTATTTTCATTTACTGGATATTGTGAAAATTTTGTACGATATCAAGTTCTTTGCTTGAAGGCAACTTCAGTGTTTGGTTGAGACAGAAAGATCAATTGAATTTAAAGCCAGGGCTGCAGCAAAGTTGTGCCAAGATATTGATTGAATATTGCGGTCATTAAGATGTGCTTCTTGTGTTGTGTCCGAGACACTGACTGATCCGCAGTCGTATAACTTATTAGATATGATTTTCTATTTGCTTGTATGTTGAATGAGTGGTCAACTAGATAGGCTACTTGTAACCTCTGATAGCCTTGTGTGTGTCATTGCATGTGGTGAGTGTTTTTGAAAGTAAACATAGCTCTCGCTCTCTCTCTCTTACTCTCTCTTTCCTTCATAAAAGGCTACTAAGCTAAATTTGTAGAAGGCAATGTGAAATCATCTCATAATGCATCTTTCTCAAGTTATGAGCAATATAACATAACAATGTGTCATAGAATTTTGGCAAGGGAATAATATAGATTTATGGAATATGAAGACAGACCTAAGCAGGATTGTGTACATTGAATTGAACACTTGTCTGAACATTAAAGGATGTGTTTGAGCTTTTAGTGGCTGAATGGTTAGTTATGAGGAGGTTGTTTAAGTTTTTCTGTGAACTTGCAATGAACAATCAATGAACATGCAAACTACTACTTGTGCCATCCAGGAGCAAAATCTTAAGCAAAATCTTAATATTTAAAAGAATATTTATTCTTTTGGTACTTGTGAATGTGAATGTGAAGCATGATATACTTCATGCAATCTTGCCAAACGTGATATAAACTTGTAAGTATGTTGAAAGTAGTTGTTACTGAGTTGAGAATTATGATAGATATAAAATGGTGTAAGAAAAAAGCTAAGCTATGCCAAGGTAATACCCTTGAAAGCTCTGACTTATCGCCGCTTGCATCAGGAAAGTATTTGAACACCGCATCCTTAATTTAGTTGATGTAGATTGGTTATATGGTTATATGGTTAATTGTGCTATCAGGAATGAATATTTATTTAAAAGATGACTTTGAACACTGCTAATAATCTTGTGTGCATTCACTCTATTTACTAGTTAATGCTTATGTTTTTTATAACAGTAGCTTCTGCATCCGTTCCCGCAATAGATTTTGTGCCTGCAACGGCATCATCCACAACGGTTCCCTCAGCTTCTGTCAAAGCAAAGACGAGCAAAAGCCGTCGTGCTAGAAATGTGGATGAAATCTACTTTGGATCTGACAGCGACGAAGACGAATTTAACAAAGGTCCTGACTGAAAGTGTCTGTTTTTCCAAAGATGTCTTATTTGTTAATAGCTGTGCAGATGCATTATGTTTCATATTTGTTGATTGGCACAACTGAGAAAAAATTATTTGGTTGATTATAATTATCGAATATATATAGAGCACTGAATGTTTAAAAAATGATTTTATTTATTCAGGTTTTTATATTATTTATTTATTTCAGTTTTTATATTATTTATTCAGGTATATCACCTCATGGCAATGAAATGAGTAATCAGCAGATTATAGTTTTAAATATTCATGACGTCACTCGTTCATATGGAAATTGGCATTAAATTATATAATCTATTGTTGCTGCCATCTATCTTCCTGAGTTTTAGTGCTAACAAAGGTGAGCTAGGAAATTTCTTAAATAGCTGTCTTCTGAAATGAACTGTTTCGAGCATCTGCTATCTAAGTTATGATATAGCGGCCTCCAAATGATGATCAATTGATAGATGGCTCTCTCCAGACGAGTGAAAATAAATTTCTCTTCTATAAGAGTAGTTGTGAACTTGTGATGTCATTATTTTACAACTCAATTTTAATTATTTTGTGACAATTAAAGTTAGATAATATGTATGCACGGGAGATAAGATCTGTATCTTCTGACTGATTATTTTGGAATTTGCACCGTTTGAATATTCGTTATGCTCACCGGCTTGGATTTGTCACAATAGTGCTTGATGTTGTCATGGACGACAGTATCACTCCAATTGTTGTAAATCCACTGATGATCTTCTCTGTGATGCATAATTAGATTATTATTGTTGTTGCTATACTAGGGGTTGCTAGCAGACTATTGGTGAATTATCGTTTGATATTTTTAGACACTGGACCCGCCCTATCCAACGATGATTTACTCTATGATCCTGAGATGGATGATGATGATCAGGATTGGGTGGATAATCAGCGAAGGGATTATCTAGGTAAGCAGTACGGTCACAAGGCTAAGAAGCAGAAGAGCGGGGAACAAGCTGCGCCTCAGAAGTTGAAGCGTCTGCCTCACAGCGACGCTGTGCTCAACTGTCCGGCCTGCATGACACTGTTAACATTGGACTGTCAAAGGTATTGAGTATTGCATTCTTAATTTATGTCATCATCGTCATCATCTTCCCTATCCAACGATGATTCCCAGTTTAACTAGGGTCGGGATACGACTGGACCTTCTTCAATCCTCTAAGTTCTATACCATTATCAAAATTTGTTTTAGAAAATTTTGTAGCAATTTCTGGAGCCTAGGCACTCATCAACCAAATGGCCTTTTTGACTTTGGTTTGGAACTTAGTGTTATAGTCGCCCTCTACAACACGTGCAGTCACCAGTTGGTGTATTCTTCAAAGAAACCTGAGAACTCGGGGAATATATACTTAATTTATGTAATACTTTATTCTGAAATGGTAATTTATTTGATGTTAGTTTATTATTTTATTGAAAGGTACTAATTTAATATTTTGTTTATTGTTGATATCTTCGTGGCTAAAAAAGTTATAATCAAGTGTTTGGTCAATTTCTTCTCTCAATCGTCTGTCGATGGTGAGACTAACACTGCATTTGAACATTGCACCTACTGATCTGCCGTCAGACTTCTTACAAGCGGGGTACCTGCTCAACCTAAACGATACGAGATTTTAAAGCTTCTGCTGCAGTTAAATTATACCCTGTTGTGGTTGAATGGCTTCAGATGATTGTCATTACACATATAGGTTTCTAATTTGTAGAATAAATATGCCAGGCTAATTCTGCTATATTATTTATTTATTTTATAAATTTTTTAATTTATCGACTGTTTTCCGACCATCTCAACAGCTGAGAAGCTTTTGTGTTGTCATAGATAATTACTTACATTTGTTGAAACAACGTCTAACTTTTTTTTCTAAAGTTTAGTAAATCTCATGAAATTGTTTGGAAAAGCAAAACTGTTTAACCATCAAGAGTACAATTTATACTTTGTTTCAGATTACGTTTATGCCTACCCTGTATAGGATTTAATTAACATTACAAATAATTCATATGTAAATTTCCGTGGTTGAAATAGTAATGAGATTGTCTTGAGATCACGATTTAAAGTTGAGTTTAGTTGATAATAGAGTTATTTAATGAAAGCAGATCAGTTGCAGACTAACCTTTGAATGCCGTACACCACTGAAATTTATTTGAAAATTGTGTACTGGTATATACTACACTGTAGAAGTAGTTCAAGAGTTCTTCACTTTGGTAACTGCCTAGTTAGTTTTTTACAAGTTAAAGGCATATACTCCATACTCCTTCTACTAAGATCAGTAGGACGTCAGTTTTTCTCTACTACCGTTTAAAATATGTAAAGTTCTCGGTTAGACGATAGGTTTTGGATGAGATCAGTGTTTTATGTATATACTTAGAATAGTATATCTACTGAAGTTAAATGCACTATATTTGAACATTTTCCATTCACTTGTGCATTTTTGGATATCTTATGCATTTTTGGATAACGTGTGCATTTTTGGATGTCCTATGCATTTTGGATAACATTCATTAATGTTTCAATTGCTACTTATTATATTGTATGTATATTATACTTATCATATTTTCTGTTGGCAGGCATGAGAAGCATCATAATCAATATAGAGCAATGTTTGTTTCTAACTGCATCATCGATTCTTCGGAGAGACTGCGCTTTCCAGTTAAGGATGACTCTAAACTGTCGGGTAGGAGTAAAAACAAGAATAAGAAGAAGAAAACTAAAGCCAGCCGTTATGAACCCCGGGAGCAATTGATTAACGGTGGCGATGTCGGACACAAATTGTGCGATAGTGCCTTAGCGCCCGTAGATTCTAACGAAATGGACTCATCTAGTTTTACCCAGAATGATTCCAGTAAGTTGTCAGAAAATGGACTTCATGGAACCGCAGAAAAGTCTTTGGAATCTACTGATTTTCCGACTGAATCTGCAAATGTTGGAGCATCTGCGAGGATGGCGGGAAATTCCGGCGAAACGACTGGGGAATCTCCTGGTATGGTTGGGAATTTCAGCGAGGTATTAGCCGGTGAGAAGGACGAGACGTATAATCAAGTCAAATGCGTCGTGTGTAATACTGTTGTCGGCGTGTATGACTCAGATGAAGTTTATCATTTCTTTAATGTTCTCTCGAGTTATTCGTAAACGTTGTAGATTAGATTAAGTTTTGAACTGTTCATTGTACTTATTAGTTGTGTCATGTCTTTGCTGGTATCAGTTGTGTCATGTTTTTGCTGGTATCAGTTGTGTCATGACTCTGCTATTATCAATTGTGTCATGACTCTGCTGGTATCAGATGTGTCATGACACTGCTAGTATCAGTTGTGTCATGTCTTTGCTAGTATCAGTTGTGTCATGACTCTGCTAGTATCAGTTGTGTCATGACTCACATACAGTTTCGTCTTGGCTAGTGTGTATGGGACAATTCAATTAATTAATAACGTTTAGTACTTAAATTTATTCCAGTATTTCTGCTGATTGTTTTAGCAAACTGATCGATTCATTTGAAAATTGAGGAATTACTAGAACTTGTAAGACAGTTGAAGTGATTGACTGTTACAAATAACTGAGTTAACATTCAAAAGGTAATGCCATCTTGTTAATGATTTTCATTCACGTATTAACTATTTAAAACATCTGTTTTAGTGTTGTTGCTGGCAACCTTGACATCATCCTTGGTTGAGGAGATGGACGTTAAACCTTTACTATTATTATTATTATCCCTAGAAGTGATATGTTGGTGATATGTTTTCTTCTTGTCTTGCTTAGATAAAGATTATCCTGTTCCTGATTACTTCAGTTCTCACAGTGTGTAATGTGTATTCACGTAAATCTATATTATTTAAAGACATATCTACTTCCTGCAACAAGAAAGTTCTATCATTGTGCATGAATTAAGTTGTATAAAATATATATAAGTTGTATAATTAAGTTATATAAACATATAGTAAATTATAATAATAATAATAATAATATGATAAATATTAATTAAATATTTTGACATGTAATGAATGAACATTTCATGACTAATGGGATACTTAAATACACTGGAATAGATATGCAGTAAAATATACAGTAATGATTGTAATTAGGATTATTGTTATGGTGAAAAGTCATTCTGAACTGAGCAACTTGTAGAACTTGGGATTAGTTTGGCGTCAGTTTATTGTTTAGAAGTCTTGTTGGTGATAATGCTCTCCTGGATTTGGTCCCTGTCACCTTTGGATTCACAGCTGGTCAAATAACCAACTTGCTACCGGATCAACCGAATTTCAGCGACCGCACATGATTGTATCTCACAGTTTTCTTAAACAATACTATTGAGACACATATTAATTTAGTAGATATACAGATGTGGATACAGCATATGATGAAAGCTGCCATCATTTTCATGATTTATGTTGATCAGATCAGATTTTGATTGGACTTTTCCAGACTTGTAATATTGGCCCATCAGTTAATGCCTTTGTTGTTATAGTCGTATTTGACCTTCGCTGTTCAGAAAATGAGAAATTCAGAGATCTGAATGAAATAGCGATGAAAAATGCTACCGATTACTTAAATATTTTATGTGGTGATTAGTAGACGAGAGAAATTTTCACTCACAAAATCTCTACGCAAAACACCAAACAAATGCAGAACTCCTGATATGAACATGAAAAAATATATGGTAAACGTTATATTTTATTTTAGAAAAAACATCCTGCTCTTTCAGTACTAAACGTTTCTAAATATATAGAATAATAAGACTTGTCGATATCACAATTGCATTTATTGACCAGCAATAAATAGTGATTGTAAATCATTCTACATCGGCTTGCAGCCGCTGAATCAAAGGTTGAAAGATTATTTCTCATGCGGAAACGGAAGATTGAGTTTGTTTGGTGTTGCAACGGGCCCATCATCAGGTTATTGTATTTAAACGCAAAGATCTGCCTACTTGCTGATAATACCTCAACACTGACAAGCTACCTTGAACTTGGCTTTACCGTGTTACGCTCATTTTTTCTTTTCACTTCTTGGTAACGTTAGTAAAACTCGAAATGAGCGCGTGATAGATGTTAACATGGATATCGATGCGCTTAACACAATATATAGTGCGTACTGCAACGCTTTCGAAGCTACTTGTAAAGAACTTTCCTCTGTTCCATATGTAAGGCCACTCAAGCTTTGCATTGAAAGAAAAGCTTTGCATGAAAGCTGTAGAAAATTATAGTCTTTTAATCTTTCTACTAGCCGATAGGTGCATCCACCAGTAGATATCCCTGAACGTCCAGTATTGCTATAGTGTTGTTGCCATCTATCGTGCGAGGCAACAGAATCTCCTGCAGAAGAACATAGTTTTCTTTAGTATAGTCCGAGTCTACGAGGTTTTGTAACATAGAAAACCCCTCCGGTAGTGGCGGTGTTTTCTGGATTATAGCGCTGTTGCTGTTGCGTCTATCAGCATTCGTAGTTTTATCGCTGATCGCTAATAAAACGTTAACGCATCTACAATCGTTGCTGACTGTAATCGCTAAATTGTCAGGTGAATAGGTCATGCCGAGTTCCACGAATACTTTTATGGATTTGCTAAAGTCTGATTTGTTGAATTTTGGATCGCTTGCACATCGCGATATTAATCTTCTTTCTGTGTAAATGGACATTTCTGTATCTCTATTATTCTGCTCAGAAAGCCCGCTTTCCTCCGAAAAACCAAATTTTGGCAGCGCAAGTGAGTTTGAGGTGTTAAAATATTTTTTTCGAGGTGCGCCGTTACTAGAATCATTCAAATCTATTGAAGGGGTTCTACACAGCTTTAATCTCTCTGTGTTGTTGCTATTTGACGCGTTATCTACAGTTATAATTGAGTTTTCGATTGTAGAATCACTCGCGATGCAGTTGATCTGAGTCTTGTAACTCACTAGTTGCTCGTCAGATGATCTAGCTAGGACTGAATTATTTAAATATTTAGCAGACATTCGTGTAGAAGATGGATCTGTGTTTCCACTATCTTCTGACACTTGATGTCCTGGTTCTTCTGCTGCAGTCTCCATCTGCAGGTCTATATTCGTCCTCGTACCATTGTGTATCCGCATCGGATGACCTGTCGAAGATATCGAGTTATAATTCATCCAATGAAAATGATGTGGTTGTTGTTGCTGCCTCTGCTGTTGTAGATTATAAGTAGTTTCGATTACTGATGCCTTGCAATATCTTGATAATACTGGTGCCTGTTCTGAGCTGTTACCAGTTTTCCCCGATATTGTTTTGTTAGGACATGAACACAAAGATTCTGATCTGACTTTAGTTGCGATCAGATCCGGTTTCTTTTCGTCGGATACTACTGTTTCCGCTGAAGACAAATCCAGAGCGGCAGTGGATGATATATTGGTGATCGTAGGACAGTTTGAAACTACATTTCTCGACAGTTTCGTCGCTGTATCGCTACTGCCTGATGTTTCTTCTGCGAAATTTAAATATTGACAGTTTCTGTTAGGTCTGCTGCCGCTTCTAGATCTCAGATAGTTTCGAATATGACTGCTTAGAAACTCCTCATCATTATCATCATCATCGTCATCATCATCATCCCGACTCGCACTTATTCCAGAATCCTCGTCGTCGCTTAAAACATGAACGGTCACCGTATCGTCAAACAGCACCTTCTTTCCAGTCCTACAATCGCCAGTCCTGCACGGATTTGAATTAGACGAACCCATCACGTTGTCGTGTCTGTTGTTGTTGTTGACCCGAGATGCTGACATCCCAGAGTCTTCGCTGGAGCTCTCAGAGTGGGCCAGGGGCGAGGATGACGTGGCGTAGATCCGGACAAACCCCTCGGAGCCGAGGGTCTTGCAGGCGGTGTAGACGGGCCTCTCCAGGGAGCTGTCGGAGAGGGTGTGGTGTAGGAGGGGCCCAGTGAAGATGCGTCCAGCGTGTGAGGGGCTGATGTAGCCCTTTGCTACCCGGCAAAGTTTCTTGTGACCCGTTTCGGCTGCCGTTGTAGACATCGCAAATTCTGTTGATCTTGTCATCACCTGCAAATATAAAGGACATTGAAATTTTCTGCCGATATTTTATTTTTATTTTAGTTTTCCCAAATTTTTCTTCTATAGTAAAGTGAGGATCATTTTGCTTGGACAACACTTTGAAGTGCTGGTCTGTGGCAGCTGGGGGCAAATCCTCTCACTGTTGAGCAATTGCCCTCTCCCAGTTTACAGGTTAAAGAGGTGTATTTTGCTTGTGTCAGTTAATGGTCTCTTGCATAAGGAATAGCCACCTTTATGTAACCATATTCATGTAGCAGCTAATTAGTATACAAATACTTTCTCTAAACAATTATTAGTTTTTTGGACCCATATACCAATTTATGTTAACAACTGTTAATGAATCCTTAAACTGCGCAATGACTGAACCTTGATATCAATTACAAGATCAATCAGCTGTTAATTCTTGTTATGGATAATGTAATTTGATTATTTGGCTTTCTGCCGAGAGTTTATTAGGCCTATTTAATGTACATAAAATCCTGTTCCTGCCTCTCTTGTTACGCTCGTTTAATTATCAATCCGACATTTTCCTTCAATTTGTTTTTCCTAAAGTCCAGGTTGTACTGTAAAATCCGTCATAAAATTTATTACCTGCAGACTTATTTTCGCTTGCAGTTGATGCAAATTAAACAGTTAATCTCTAAGTTAATCTCCATGTTAGGTTGTGGTTATGTCGCAATAGTTGTAAACCACTACATCTAACAATGACCTTGATCGTGGTCGTTTTCCATGCCTATTTTATATTAAGATGCCTTTTATATTAAAATGTTTAGAATTATTAATGCCTCTTTGGATATTAAAGCGCTATTTAGAGAAAAGAAATGACGATTTGATCTAAATTACAATTATCATTAAAAAAGATATCCCGTGTCCGGACCACTGAAGACTAGGCTGTCCGTAAACTGCATGCATGTCGTAAGAGGCTACAAAACAAGTACTGAGAATTACAATGAAAACCACCTCAGAAGCCATGTGTCCAAGCTATGAGCTGCATTAAAGTGAGGATAAGGCATAACTTTTTGATAAGGGATTGACTTATTGATCGAGGGAGCGATCCTTACGGATTGTGACTGTAGATTATCTGTGAGTAGAACTGTATAGCGTACCTTGGACCTGACACTTTACAGAACACAACAGAGCGTGATAGAGCGAGAGAGAGAGAGAGCGCGAGAGAGAGAGAGATTAAGAATAGCAGGTAAATATAGCTCTTGAAAATGATCTCTTCTTATCTAAAATCGCGTATATTATTAAACTCTCCGAAATAAATTCTGAATTATGCATTGAATCTGAAAAATAAGAAATAATTATATATGTATATATATATATATATATATATATATATATATATATATATATATATATATATCGACTTTTCTTATAGAATCCAGTCGCTGTGCTTTGTTATGTGCACAACAACAATTACAGTGCTACTGTCGTCAATGACAACATCGAACAAATGCACAATATCTATACTGGCTTGGCACATGAATATCCCGTGATCTGGTGGAATTAGCCCATAGTTTTCGAAATCAAATGCCTGTTATTTAGAGATCGTCATTGAAGTACAAAATTCAAACACATTAATTCAAAGACAACACTGATGAAACTGCTTGGATCTCCCTATCGTGGACTTCAACAAAAGAGAATGGCTAATTAGGCCTACGATTAAAATAAAAACATATTAGGGAAAAGTTTGGTTAGATTAAGCTTTATGATTTGGATAAGGTTTCAATATTTTGCTAGGTAATATAATAACATTAACTTAACGAGCCTTAAGACACGTTCCTAGCAATAACTTCCGTGAACATATTTAATAAGAACACGTCGTATGAGGTACATGTACTATATCAAGCGATTAACTTTGAAAGTTTTAGCTACAATTAATCGTTACCATTTAACCAAAAGCTAAAGCGGAAGCTATGATTATATTATTTGAAACGATTTCAATCACACACAATAAACAATTCAAGGACGATGCCCGTGGCGAAGGGCTAGCGTGTTATTCTTGTTTAACTTCGAGACCTGCAGCAAGAAGAAAGCAATATTGTTGTTAGGTATGCACGACGGTATAGAATCACGATTCTGTATGTAATTAAGCAATGCCTATCGTTCAGAGTTGCTACTATTGTCGTGACAGACAGCACTGAATGCGTGCATTGTAGCTGGAGAGTTATTTAGAATTTCTGAAAGCCTTAAGTTAAGCGGAGTGACCAGATTTTAAATTACCGGAAGGCACGACCGATAGCGTCGAGTCTTACGATAGTAGTCTGTAAATGTTGAGAGAGCCCATAGAGCTAAACTGTCTCTATGGTTTAACTTTATATATGCAGATGTAATGTATAATTGAAATAGGATGTCCTTCCGTTACTGAGAACATTGGACACACGAGACCGGCGCTAAATTGATCTTTAACACATCTTCAGTAGGGTTCAAATCCAGTGGTCTTCAAGTCGTCGACATGCCATCCGAGCAGGAAATTGACGCTAAACTTGGTCAGCCCCTCTATAATATGACCAGTTAATAGATTTTCTCTGCGCATAAAGTGCAAGCATAGTAGCATCAGTACACTAACGGTAGAATCACTGATAGTAGACTAGAGGTAGAATCACTGATAGTAGACTAATGATAGAATCACCGATAGTAGACTAATGATAGAATCACTGATAGTAGACTAATGATAGAATCACTGATAGTAGACTAGAGGTAGAATCACTGATAGTAGACTAATGATAGAATCACTGATAGTAGACTAATGATAGAATCACTGATAGTAGACTAATGATAGAATCACTGATAGTAGACTAGAGGTAGAATCTGTTATAGTAGGCCAATGATGGAATCACTGATAGTAGACTACATGTAGAATCACTATAAATGATTCTATCATTAGTAGAATTCTTGTAAAATTACTAAATAAAATCAGGCAAGTGAAGTCCATTATATAATTTGGAATTTCTCAGAAATAATTTCTAATTAAATTTTGCAAAAGTTAGTAAGGTTAAAACCCCTAGTAAATTCTATTCATAGGAAATTACTGATATGACCTATCAGTAGTTTATTCGATCTCTACTCTAATTAATCAAACAAGTAGTCAATCAGTCAACCAATCAATCAATCAATCAACCAATCAATCAACCAAGTATTCAATCAATCAGTGAAGTAATCACTCAATCAATTTTTTAATCAATTAAGCAACCGATCACTTAGTTATTAGTATTAAACACTATATTTTCTAACATCTCAACCCTGAATAAAAGCCTTAAGAAATCAGTCAATCAATGCTTCCTTTTTCCTATTAATCACTTATTTGAATCTTACACAACCTGTAAGAAGTTTAATGTTGCACTAAATACCTGACTCGCATCACAATAATATATATTATAGTACCGTCAAATAAAATTTTGGTGAGGAACCAGTCACTAAATCCTAAATGAAGTTGTGACCGATACCCTTGTTGTTGAGGCTACGAGAGAAGACGGTTTATTAAACAGAATACTCTCATTTTCACGTATAACCGGTTCTGTATTTGTTCACTCTAGGGTGGGGCGCCTGGATACGCTTGGCCCACAAAGTGGCTACCGTCAAGAGCGCTGTGAGCAAAGGGGCAACGCCCCCCCGCCCCCGCCCATATACACCCATGTATAACCCACGCGATATTGCGGGACAAAGTGACATTAACAACTGAGTCGCCCACTCTTTAATACTCGCCGTAATGGATGTATCAACAATTATTATACACATAATGCTGCATTTCTATACACTTAATTTATGTAAGCATAGAAGTAGTAGTAGTAGTACATGTGTTTATTTAAAAGTCTTCAAACACCGACAAATAATTGTGAAAGCAGACAAATTAACATGTTGACAGCATTGCGCTTTATGACACGAACGGAATTGGTTGGTTCGTTTTGCTTTGGCCCCGAATGGAAGGCGAGCACAGGATATAGCACTTTGTGTTTATTATTATTCAATGCATAATGATTAATAGTTTTACTCTTTTTAAATTTTGACCTAGTCGTACCTATTTCTCTGCAGCTTTCTTTCGTTATTGTTTCATTTGCAACGATATTAATTAGTGTTCTTGAATCTTGAGCATAATAATATAATTGTGAATTTTGTCAAGACGCATTCTAATTTTAAAACTATAGGCCCATAATTACTACTTAGTTACTATTATAATCTATAGAGTGGCAATAATGCACGAATTTTCTCTGCTACTAAGTATTATAATTATTCTTAAATAATCTAATTTTCTAGCAAATCTAAGATATCAATTATGCTTTATATCGAATCATATGTCTAGAATGGTTAGAAAAGTTCATTCAAATAAAAATTCATGCAAGAATCTTTGAATTTATGATGCTTCACTTAATTATTGTTCATTTTTCGAACAGATAACAAATAAAAATTTTAGTAGTTCTTTTAGTATTCGTTTCTTTCTCAAACTATAATAACATTGCGTCAAGGGCGTACGCTACCCGCATTGTGTACGGGTTTCTGAATAATAAACCAACCGTGAATTTCACGTATCGTAAAAGGCGAAAAAGCACTTTTTAAGATCCAAACCAACGCCAGAAAGGGCATTCAGATGGTGAGAGCCTAGGCTCCAGAAATTGCTACAAAATTGCCTAATCCCGACCTTAGATTTAAACTGAGATTCAAGGAAAGATGGTGATGATGATGATGATGGTGATGGTGATGATGACGATGATAATGATGGCGATGCGTCAAGGACGTGAGCAACTTGCCTTCTTTTAAGGTTGGCAATAGACACCAGTTTTACATGTATTTTTTCCGGCTTATCATCTTATTTTTAAATTCCTTGAACTAAAATCTCTATGTTAGCCAAAGATCCTACAGCCTTTATGTACTTCACAAACTTTGTACTCTTCAATGCACAAGCCTACAAACTATAAATGTTAGAATTAAAAATAAGCATCAAAATCAAAATTGAGCATGATCTTCACTACACATAAAAGTGTCACAAATCCAGTTAAAGAGTCCTTCGTTCTTAATCAGATTATGACAGTTGTCAGTCCCTGACTTTAAACAACAGCGCAGTAATTATTAGCTTACGGCATCCAATATGACATCAAACTCTATGAATAAACCAAATCTAACCGAAAAGCAAAAATTAAAGATTCATTATAAGGTGCAAATCCTAAGTTCTGTACTACGATGCGATACTAAAGGAAAGGTGGTTTATTATTGACTGAAGCCAGTGGCGATGTCGGTAAGATATTCGACCGCGGATCAGTATGTGTGGGGTTAAAAGCCTGGGCTCGCCGGTCACTGACATCGCTTTCCAGTGAGGAAACTGACGGTAGCTTTAGTTTTTTATTGGCTAAATGATGCGACAAATCCTTTGATATCATTCCTGATGACAAATGAGACATTAAACCTGTATTGAATACTGGAAGGAACGAAGGTCAAGTCAAATGTAGTGTGAGATTGGTTGCATCATTTGCATAAAGTTATTACAGGGTTAACATCAGTAGGAGTCAGGGGCGTCCACGGCGCCCATCGGCTACGTAGAGAGCGTAGTTAAAATCTTAGGGAGATATATTTAGAGATCTAGGGGGATTTTTTCGTGTCAATTACAATCAATAATTCAAAGTAGCTTATATTTATACTGTCATTAGTTAATGAAATTTAGGTATCCTTTGCTTTATCTCACTAAATTACAGAATTTTTATCTTAACTTTTAGAAACTGAGGGGGGAATTGTCGTAACGGCTTTACGGAGGATAGGCGATACTGCTAAGGGTCGATATAACCTTAATTAATACAGGGCCTCTCTGCACTACTATGGTAGTTAACTTTTCAAACTTCAAAGTGCACGATTTATTGAATAGCTTTAAAACCGCATAAACGTAGATCTTTTTGCAAAATCCATTTTATTCTGGAAAAGACTGAATGTGCCTTTGAGAGTTTGAGATTAAGATTTAAATCTTTTAAACAAGCATAGGCCTATGTGCTTCCTGATCCAGTGTGACTTTATCATTTGAAAACTCATTGCATGCTCGTAATTACGAGTATGCAATGAGTTTTTAAGTAACCACTACAGCAGCAACTGCGCTCAAGGCCGAGCCTAAACACAGCATGGATGTCTCTAGCAAATTGAATACTTTTTTAGTTTTTACTTTTACGGACACTGGATTTTTCACTAATCTAAGCCAATGTATCTGATCGTTATCTATGATTTAGTAAGCCTTAAGGATCTACGGTGCATATGAACATAGTAGGTCCATAATTTAAAAAAACCCATTAATATTGTAGATTCAAATTAAATATTTAATTTTTCGTCGACAGGTTTTTACTATGAGCTCGCTTATTAGTGCGTATTCACTACAGCTGGCGTAATTGAAACAAGCTGAGTTAAATTTTCTTAGTGCGTTCTTACTACAGGCCTTGCAAGTTTGCACTACATGTATATATTTATATACAAACTGGCCAGCCTTCAATGTGCCGAACGAATGCAGTGCATGCTTATAAATCGCAAGATTAAATAAATAACGAAAACTATACTAAAAACTATACGAGAAGTATACTATCGGTTATACTTCTGTATAACTAACAAACAAATTATAATTATTTTAAAAACCAACCGATACAAAACAAACACTTTATCAGATGAAAAGTAGTATAAAGTTTACTTACTCGATTTGATCGGCAGCGTAAAATCTTACATATCGATTTGCGGTGACTTGCCTGCTTTGAACCACAGCTAGCATAGACTAAAATATCAATGTGAGAAACCCAAGCAGCAGGCGCAATAATTCTATTTTTAGCTCAAATGTGACCCGGAGTCGTGACTAACTTCTAAACCTGCTCAAATAGGCCGCCGATATAGGCCTTTTATAAATTACAGCAGAAACTGAAGTGCGAAGCCCTAATAGCACTATCCAGATAGTATGAGTCGTGCCGTGCCGCATAATATGCGCAGAAATTGTAAACTGTTGACCTTTTGAATAAATTACATATTGCATGTATAAATTATGCACTCTGTTTATTTAAATTAAATATAACGCGTACAGAATTAGATTCTGTACGCGTTATATGAAATTAGTATGCCCATGGATAGCTGCATACTAACGTTTAACCACTGACTAAAGCGATGAACTGCAATCTGCAGTGACATATTTAACGTTTGACTTCAAAATTTAGTGTAAAGGTTAATGACTTAGTAAATTATAGTTACTTGAATATTTAGAAATAATTATCTTGAATAAAATTAATGAGATATTTGAGAAATAGCACATATTAGTTAAAGTAAGTAGCATTTTGCTGATGCGCTAATTTTTTACAAGGACTTACTAATAAGCAGTGGCGGATCCAGGGGGCCCAGGGGGCCCGTCCCCCCCCCCCCCTTAGGTCCGGCGATAAACATTTTTAAAGTATATTTTAATTGTTTCTATGGCTATTTCTATATGTTTGTAAGGGCACTGGTTAGGGGTGGGGGGTACGAGAGGGAACTCAGTTCCACTAGCTAAAATATGGGATTTGGGGCCCATATTTGGTATTCTAGGAGTACGTATAAGGAAGGGGGCCCGAAAAATGCTGCTCGTTTCACTAGCTCTCAATTTTCACTTTAGCCACTATAGGCCTATAGGAGGAAAGGAGGGTGTAAGTCAAAAATGTGAACTTTTCCCGGAGCAGTGGTGCAAACAGCCTTGACTGGGAGGGGTTTACACAGTTTATACAGTTTAAGCCCCCCTTATCGCCAAAATTATGTCACTTTCGCAATTCGTACAGATCAGAGCAGAGTTTCTTCAGAGTTGAAAAAATTAACTTACATTTTCCAAAACAAATGAAGAATTTAGGCATATTAGGTTTTATTCTCACTTTCGTACGTGTATGAGTGGGGGGGGGGGGGTAAGATACGGGGATCGGGGATACACTCACTCTATGTGCCGAGCGCAGTAGTGAAAATGTTGAGCACCCACAGCTTTTTATAGTTTCGTCACAAGTCTCGAAGAAGGGGGGGGGGGGGTGGCAAAAAAAATTCGGCCACCCCTTAAAAAATACCTGGATCCGCCCCTGTTTATAAGACACAGCTCTGTTAACTAACTTAAAACTCTATAATTGAGTTTAATTAACGTCTGTTTCAGAACCGCAGGTAAACATTAACACTGCAACTGTAGATCTGAATAGTAAATCTAAATTTTGTCAAAGCCATTTTCAGCATAAATTTATCGACAGACGAATTATTAGGTCTATATATGATTAATGTATAATAATTTATTACATAGGATAACGATAATTCTCAGTTTTGCTGCTAAAAAGTTTAACAAACACACGTACTAAACGCATATGTGTGCACAATTCAACACACATGCAATGAACACACCTCGTTCACAATTTAATATAATTACATATATATTAAGAAATCTATACTATAGATAGAAAGCAGATATTATACAGCAGTTATTTATAAATAATAGGTGACGCAGTGTATTTCCATAGTGACGTCGCTGACGCGCAAATCGACTAAGCAAGAAGTGCTGTGATTGGCCGAAGCCGATCGCTTGAGTAGTATACAAAGCGGCTGTGTACTGGGTACTGGGAACCGTACTGGGAACTGGGAAAGTACTGGGAACCGAGGGAGGATAGTACGTAATATCCTAATCCCAAGGCAAAAGTACGATTAGTATACAGAAATCTGGTCTTCGTCTAGCTGAAAGCTTGCAAGCTCCCTTGTAGGTTTAGGCTCGTAGCCCCGGTATTTTTCTTGTTGTTGTATCGATTTGTTGTATTGTGGTGTTGGCGTTCCCTGGGTAGGCCCAGGTAAAAGGCTGGTAGTCCACGTCGATACCCGGGTCGAGTCCGTCTCTGCGGGTATTTGCTAAGCGCCTGGGTCGACTGTGTCTCTGCAGGCGGGAGGCTGGTAGTTCACGGCATTGCCCGGGTCGAGTTCGTCTCTGCGGGTATTTGCTAAGCGCCTGGGATAAGCGCCGAGCGAGTTCAGAAGTAGACTACCGCTCGAGGACGAATAGGCAGCAAGGCTGTTCACGACAAATGGTGTCAGAAGTGGGATCTCCAGTCATGACGGGAGATTAAAACCCTGGCCGGCGGGGTCTAACTACGAAATAGACGATGACGACGAGGTTATTTTGATTTACCGGGCTATATCGAAACGTACCGATTTGGAAGACATTGTAAAGAGGGACTTTAGAGCCCCTGAGACGTATAAGCAACGAAGTGTGTACGACAAGTACTCTCTAGACGATGAAGAAGGCGCAGAATCAGGCAAAGGCGAATGGAAACTAGAGTACATGGCTAGCCCACGATCAGCCGGAGAAAATCACCGGGACAAGATGAAAAAAGTATGCCGCCTGTGTGCGGGACCTTCGCGATCGGAATACCAGAATACCAGAGTAGGCGTGAGAATTACCCTAGTACTCGGCGTAGCAGGGAAGTCTCTGAGAGAAAACCCAAGTCGGAATGTTTGGTCCCGGATAAATACGATGGAACTACCCCTCTGGAGACATTGTAGGCCAAATGAGGAATTGCGCGCATTACAATGGGTGGAACGAGTCAGACGAACTAGCTTACTTGAAGGCAAGTTTGCAGAGCTCGGCAGCCCAAATCTTATGAGCCGATGATGAATGCTCCTGGAACCTCGATATGTTGTATACAAAGCTGAGAGCACAATACGGAACACACCAATTACATCTACGCTACAGGACCATGATGAAAGCGAGGAAACGACGGAGGAATGAAACCCTCCACGATCTCTATCAGGACATGAGCCAACTGGCGCTACAGGCATTCTAGGCAAACTCACTCCCCACAGCAATCTATTGGTTTAGCAATCTACTCGTTAATCGAAAGCCTTAATGACGAAGAGTTAGGAGGAAAAGTCGCCGAGCGCGGACTCAGTGATTTAGAAAAAGCCTTTAACTTGGCGCTGAAGTTCGAGACGTTAAGAGCGAGTTATGCAAGACGCCCCGACAGTCATACAGGGGATCAAGCCATGAGAACTATTAAAGTAGAGAACGAAGAACCGTGGAGAAAGGAGATGAATGAAATTCGCAACGCGTTAAAATGGCTTCAAAATCAGCAGATAAAACGCAAAGAGTTCGAGGAACTAAAAGGTAGCCTCGACTGGAGGAGCGGTCAGAGGGCGGACCAACGCTTGGATAGGAATGGCAGAGAGGTGAGAAACAATCCCTCCTACAACTATGGACAAACGAGCCACGACACCAGACAGGGTCGTGATCGGCGAATGATTAGGTTCAAAATCCCAATCTCCAGACTCAGCGACGACCAAACTATATGAGAGTAATACAGAAAGAAGGAGTGAATAGGGTGTATTTTCCGGCGCTAGTACAAGGGCAAAGGCGACATTGCTTATTAGATACCGGGTGTGATATGTCAATTGAGCCGGCATCCATATCGGCTAGTTGTGAGTTACAGGACTCCAACAAAGCTAACGGGACTCGAGTTGATATCGATGGAGAGACAACAGTACAGACCGTATGTGAAGGGAAAGACCTGTCGGCGAGAGTGTTGGTCTCCACACATATTTTAGGAGATAATCTTAGGAATGGACTGGCTGATCGAACATGGGACAGTATGGGCCTTCCAAGAAGGAGTAATATACTTACAGGGCAGGGACTGGCACAGGCATTGGAAGAACAGCCGGCTCCGCTAGCGTGCAGAAAACTAGTAGTACAGGACCCGGTGGTAGTATCTCCATGGTCGGAGTGTAATATAAACACAGACTTTCGGTTGCGTACGTTAGCGAACGAAGGAGAGAGCGAATGGGCGACTGAAGCCAGTTGCATTAGAGGGTCGCTTAATATAGCTGGAGCGGTAGTGCCGGATCGATATCGTGATGTTCCTGTAAGAGTTCTAAATACGTCGAGTATGCCCATATCGTTAAAATAGGGAGAGGATTTGGTAAATTTATATGCCATAGAAGTAGTCGACGAGCATGAACCGGAGTTGCCGATGGATGGCAAGGAAACGGTCACACAGATGCTTTTCGAATCCATAGATAAAACTATATTGAAGCCAGAAGAAATGCGGATTTTTGAAGAGTTTGTTAAACGAATACCAGGATAAGTCGGAGTTCGACTTGGGGAAGACAAACATCGTCTAAGATAGCATCGATACCGGAGATGTCCGGCCGATTAAGGAAAGGTTGCTTAGCCATACACGCCCATTGGTGGAAGCTATAGATAAGCAGACGAAATAAATGTTGCAGCAAGGGATAATCGATGAGTCGATAACCGTGGGCATCGAATGTCGTGGTAGTCAAAAAGACAGACGGGTCTCTAAGGTTTTGCTTAGATTACAGGAAACTAAACTCGGTGACCAAGAAGGATGCCTTTCCCCAACCGAAAATCCAAGATTGTCTAGACGCTATGGGAGGCATGCAAATTTTTCAGCTCGTTCGACCTCCGCAGTGGATATTACCAGATAGAGATGGTAGGAAAGATGCCGATAAAACAAGTTTCGCAACGAGACAGGGCACTTACCGGTTTCGTCGCATGCCGATGGATGGGCTTAACCAACAGTGGTGAGATGTTTCAGAGGGCCATGAATGTAATAATGGCAGGGTTGAATTACCTCATCTGTCTAGTGTACTTGGATGATATAATAGTTTATTCTGTAACGGTTGAGGAGCATAGAGAAAGGTTACAGAAGCTGTTCCAGCGGTTACGAGAGGCCAATCTAAAGCTCAAACCGAGCAAATGTCAATCAATGCGGAAAGAAATTAACTTCCTCGGCCACGTTATATCTGACCGCGGAATTATGACCGAGCCAGGAAAAATCGACTTCGTCACTTCTTGGCCTGAACCTCGCAATGTGGGCGAGCTGAGATCATTCCTGGGTCTCTGCACATACTACAGGCGTTTCGTCAAAGCGTTCGCCGAGATTGCAAAACCGTTGCACCGATTGACCGCGAAAGATAGAAAGTTCCGCTAAGATGACGAGTGTCAGCGAGCTTTCGGGAAATTAAAAGTAGCTTAAGCTCGGCTCCTATATTAGCCATGCCTCGTGCTCAAGGAAAATATATCTTGGATACGGATGCATCCAACTTTAGCATTGGAGCAGTCCTATCGCAGGTGCAAGACGGCGACGAGAGGGTAATTGAGAATGGGTCTAGGACGCTAAAAGGTCCTGAAGTCAACTACTGCATGACACTGAAAGAGCTTTTAGCTTTAGTGTACTTTGTAAAAGTCTCTATATATATACATACACACACACACATATATATATATATATATGTATGTATATATATATATATATATATATATATATATATATATATACATGTATATATTTGACTAAGTGACTGAGTGAGTGACTGAGTGACTGATTGATTCTACTGAGTGACTGAGTGACTGAGTGTCTCTACTCATTTACTGAGTGAATGAGTGTTTCTAATCAGTAACTGAGTGAATGAGTGTTTCTACTCAGTGACTGAGTGAATGAGTGTGTCTACTCAATGGCTGAGTGAATGAGTGTGTCTACTCAGTGGCTGAGTGACTGAGTGTCTCTACTCAGTGGCTGAGTGACTGAGTGTCTCTACTCAGTTACTGAGTGAATGAGTATTTCTACTCAGTGACTGAGTGAATGAGTGTTACTACTTAGAGACTGAGTGAATGAGTGTCTCTACTCAGTGACTGAGTGACTGAGTGATTCTAATAATTGAGTTAGTGACTAAGTGATATATATATATATATATATATATATATATATATATATATATATATATATACATGTATATATATATGATTAAGTATATATACATATATATATAATTATATATATATATGCATATATATATATCTATATATATATACAGATGCAAATACATACATATATATATATATATATATATATATATATGCATATATATATATATATGCATATATATATATATATATATATATATATATATGCATATATATTTGCATATATGTATATATATATATAAAGATGTGTATAAATATATATACATATATATAATATACATATATAAATATATATATGCATATAAATATATTATATATATATGACATATATATATATATATATATATATATATATATATATATATATATATATATATATATATATATATATATAGGGGGGCCTATGGGTAAACAGGATTGTTTTCTCAGGCAATACATAAAATGCCTTAAAATCTCGACCAGTCCCAATTTTATTGGAGATTATTTGGCCATTTGTGTAGATATTACTGTGCAATTGCACCAGATTGCAGGTAGATTGTGTTCATTTTGTGTGCAATTCAAATGGTGCATTTTGGATTCTTAGTTTATTCTAAGTTTGGTTTTGAATTTGAATTTTAGAAAAATACCTTAATTTCGAATGTGAATGTGAATGTCAAACTAGAATACAGGACATCGTTTCGTTCAGTTGGTCGAGTCGAAGCCAGATTGTCAGACTGAAGCTCAGAGGCAGAGATTCACTACGACCCGATATTGCAAAGCTTATAGCTGATACTTATTAGAATGTCTTAATAGCGTATGGGTAACGTCATCAAGTTTTAAATGACAGATCCTTAGGTGAATTGAACCCTCGTGGGATCGAATCCCGCCGCGATGATCTGAGAGTAAAATCTCGGACATTCACTGGACTGGTTTTACGGTAGTCTAAATTGCCTAAAGATTTACACATGTGGTGTTAAAAGTGAAAAATATCAACGTCATTTCACTATAATGTGTACTTACTTTTTACTTCTTTGATTAAGAGAAGTACACCATTTACTAAGTTAATTTCGCTTAGTCATTTGTTTTCCATTTTAGGATTTAATTTAGTAGTATTTTTATCGTGTTTGTGATTTGCATTATATATATTCAAAAATTATGGTTTGCTTTAATCGCCATTCTGAATAGTTCAATGTACGGACTGTTCATGTGTTAAATAAAGCGTTCTGCTTATCTTTTAAGAAAGTATAGTTATCTTAATAAAGCTAAAAGCTAATATCAACAGCGGCTTTTTCACTCACGCACCATTGGTAGTAACGGCCGAGAACGGGATTCGAACCTCGTATATAGGCTACTGATATGAGGTCGAGGATCTTACCGACATCGCCACTGGCTCCAGCCAAGTGAATCAACAAGTTAACCAACAGAATAATTATAATAGGCTACAATACAAGCGGAACAGAGCTAGTATCATTTAGTTACCTCTTGCTAAACCAAAATTAAATTAGCAATAGTTTTTTTATTTTATAGCATCACTTAGTGTCATGCGGGTAATGAAGTTTTTATCATTCAAAGAGCTAAGCTTAGTTGGTATGGCGTAACTTCTTTTTGCAACGCTTCTTTGGGCTTGATAAGAATGTGGGTTTAGTGAGGGCATAAGCGGAGCCAGCAAGTGGTCAGGATTTTAACAGACTGCCCTAAATAGCTTACTGTCAGCTGACAAGCAGAGATTCTAAAATGTTTGCTCTTTGTTATAAAAACCAGCCCTTTTTGCACGTCTTAAAAATGCTTCTAGGCGGTTTCTATCATCAGCAGAAGTAAACCCCCACCAAAATTGTGAGGCGTAGAGTAAGAAGCATGATAAGCATGCACCTCTAACTACCAAGAAGCTTAAGAAATCTAACCATTGGTACACTTCTGATCTGAGAAAGCTAAAGGCTGTATGCTGTAGAGCTGAAAGAAAGTGGCGTCATACCCATTCCGATTTTTGGAAAACTGTTTCTAGTTTGCAACACAAGATTTATCGTACTGCCATTGCTAATGCTAAGAAAGAGTAGCCTACTACTCCTCTTTGGACAGTAAAGATGTGAATGTCAGGAGATTATGGAAAACTGTTAATGATCTTTTACATACATGTAAATCTACATGTATTTCTCCTTCTCTTCCTTCTACTCCAGTTGAGTCACGGCCTGAACAATTTTCTGGTTACTTTACAGATACGAAAAGCAATCGTAGAGCATCTACCACTTCAGCTCCTAACTCTACTCCTCATATTCTAGTAGAGACTCAATCCAAGGATGAGCTTTCTAATTTCATTCCAGTCATAATTGACGAGATTACTAAATTAGTTTTAGACTCTCAGCCAAACATTGTGACTTGGACCCTATCCCAACCTCTCTTTTAAAGAAATGTAGGCCTACTTATATACTCGCTCCTGTATTAACATTGATTGTTAATGAATAATAAAATAATAAATAATAAAATTTAATGAATCTAATATAATTATACACTAAATTAAACCAGGTTGTAATGGTAATTATATGATTGTTTACTGCAAAAAATAAAGCCTAACTATCACTGAAAGAACATATTAAGTCTAGATATACATGAAACTGTTCAGCCTTTATATCTCTGAAAGTACAAAACCAAGACATCACTGAAAGTACAAAATATAGATATCAATGAATGTACAAAACCTGGATATCACTGAAAATACAAAACCTTAACATCACCGAAAGTACAAACCTAGATATTACAAAGAGTACAAAACCTAGATATCACTGAAAGTACAAAACCGAGATATCCCATATAGTACAAAACCTAGATAGCACTGAAAGTACAAAACCTAGATAGCACTAAAAGTACAAAACCTAGATATCTCTTAAAGTACAAAACCTAGATAGCACTGAAAGTACAAAACCTAGATACCCCTTAAAGTACAAAACCTAGAGAGAACTGAAAGTACAAAACCTAGATAGCACTGAAAGTACAAAACCTAGATAGCGCTGAAAGTACAAAATCTGGATATCACAGAGAATACAAAACCTGGATATCTCTGAAAGTATAAGCTTAGATATCACTGAAAGCACAAAACCTGAACATCAATGAAAGTACAGTACCTAGATATCACAGACAGTACAAAATCTAGATAGCACTGAAAGTAGAAACCTGGATATTACAGCAGGTACAAAATCTGGATATCACTGAAATTATACAACCTTAATAACCACTGATGGTATAAAAACTTTATAAAGTCTGGATTGTACATAAATTTCAGAAATTACGGTCTCTGCAACAGAAACTTTAATGACAATGAGATTAAACTAGGTTTAGTCAGATGATTTTTCATTCGTTTTTGTAACTTAAACTAATTCTATGTGTCTAAAAACTTTTCACGTACGCATGTAAACCTCTCTGAGGCAACAGGTTCGCAAATATTTGACGTCCATGACATTGCCTTATAGCGAGGAATCGGACTTTAAATTCTTATTGATTGATTAATAAACTTTCAATCACAAATGAGTGGGATCGTAATCCTCTAACAGCAGTCGTTAGCTTCTTTCATCATCATCTTCCCTTAAATCCCTGTTTAACCAGGGTCGGGATACGAAGAGACTTTCTTCAGTCCTCCCTGTTCCACACCATATCATCAGTCAATCCCCTATTTTTCATGTCCTTCTTAATTACCGAAACCCAAGGCAATTGTGGTCTACCTATCTCTAGCTTAACATCCGGTTCTTCCCTCAAAACTCTCTTTACTACATCTGTAAAGTCGATAGCTTCTTTAAATTAAATAATAACTTCTCTTTATTAAATAACTCCTATATCTGCATTACAATACACCTCAAGTTACACCTCGTTCACCCAGCACTTCATGTACACGTCGATAACTGTAATCTGCAATGCTAAAAGTTCCCTCACGAGTTTTAAGGAAGTAGGGTGTAAACTAAATCGAGTCACAACTTTGCTATACTTCGCCTGTTTATAGATTTTATGAAGAGATCGTACCAGAATGTTTAAATAGCTCAGGGATAAGGATAAGAGCGGTAGGTAACGTCATGAAATTTGAAATGGGGCCTAACTGTTCCAAAGGTACTGGTGTCAATTTCCGGTGGAGTCGATCAGAGACTAAAATATTATCGGATATTCACAGAAAGGGTAAAATGGATAATGAATTAAACTGCCTAATGGTTAAACAATTGGTTTAAAAGTGATCGACATCATCACTGATGATCAATTAATTCACTATAATCTTTGTTTAACTTCCAACTTTATCATTACCAATTTAATGAATGTCTCAATAGCGCAATGGCAAGAGGCATCAGGTAACGTCATAAAATATTAAACGACAAATCCTTAGGTGGGTTCGAATCCCAGCCACGCTGATCTAAGAGTAAAATCTCGAACATTCACTAGACTGGTTATACGAAAAATGGAATAAATTGCCTAACAATTTAAACATGTGGTATTAAAAGTGATAGATACCAACGTAGTAGATCATATTAGTATATTGCGTTTTTTATTAGTCACATAATCTTTTATATTGTTTCATCATCATGTTATGACAATGAGATACAAATAAAAATCTAAAATTTAAAAAATTCGTTTAGTATCTAATCTGCCACCGGGTGCTCTAGCCAGAGTGGTAGCAGATCAAACAGTATCATACAGACATGTCAAAACTGTCATGTGTACAGGTACTAAAGCATAGTCAATAGGCCTACTTCAGAAAGTGCACATTTCATAACACAATAATAATATTTTAAAAACTTCCGTTTAGCGTGCCGTTAATCCCTATTCGGGGTCGACACGGAGGGGACTAGAAAAGAAATGGAACATTAAGGTCGGCTATCCATCGGCACGACATCAACAAGTGTACACGACTAGGTTTTTATTCGCCCTCTTCCGAGGGGCGAATAAAAATCACGTCGCTACGCAGTCTCGAACTCGCGATCTCTCTTCAAGAGGCGAGCTATTAACCACTGTAACACGAGGTGTTCCTAATATTATATTAAGAAATTTAGTAAAAATAGTATACATAATTAATAAGAGTAATAAATTGTGACGAATAATTCTAATCATGTTACTATAAATAATAACAAAAACGAAAAGAAATAATGTAGATTTGCCCAAATAAATACCTAAGACAATAATTTAAAGCTAATCATTTATTTTTCTTTCCGTGTCTCTGTAAAAGTTTTTGCGATTCGTCTGGTAGCGTTGACTGTCCCGAGTGACTCTTGGGTCCTTTCTTGTCGCTATTCTAAAGCATAAATACAATAGTGACACTGAAATAACATAAATACAATAAAAACACTGGACTACAATAAATACACAGTACATAATATATAAATGCATCAATGACACTGAAATACCATAAATATAATAAAAACACTGGACTACAATAAATACACTGTTACATAAATGCATCAATGACACTGAAATACTATAAATACAATAAAAACACTGGACTACAATAAATACACAGTACATAAATGCATCAATGACACTGAAATACTATAAATACAATAAAAACACTGGACTACAATAAATACACAGTACATAAATGCATCAATGACACTGAAATACTATAAATACAATAAAAACACTGGACTACAATAAATACACAGTACATAAATGCATCAATAACACTGAAATACTATAAATATAATAAAAACACTGGACTACAATAAATACACAGTACATAAATGCATCAATGACACTGAAATACTATAAATATAATAAAAACACTGGACTACACTAAATACACTGTTACATAAATGCATCAATGACACTGAAATACCATAAATACAATAAAAACACTGGACTACAATAAATACACAGTACATAAATGCATCAATGACACTGAAATACTATAAATACAATAACAACACTGGACTACAATAAATACACAGTTATATAAATGCACGAATAAAACTGAAATAATACATTAAATACATTACAAACACTGGACTAGAATAAATACACAGTTACACAAATATATCAATGACTAAAATAACTTAAATACAATGAAAACACTGGACTACAATAAATACACAGTTACATAAATACATCAAAAACACTGAAATGCCATAAATAGAGATGTGAGCTTGTTTTAAAACAAATGTTGTTTTTTTTAACTTTCTTTTGTTTTAAAACAACGAATAAAAACACAAAAAAACAACAACAACAATTTTCTTTAAAAATTAAAAAAATTACATTTTAGTTTCTTTGTAGTTTGTATTGTATCTTTTGCAAAAAACTAATTATCATTATATAAATTAGAAATGCAGTACTAATAGAATATATCACAGTTATTGAATATTCATTCTCCAGGAAAATGACTCAGTGATTTACAAATTATTATTTCTTTCAGAAACTATAGTTATTCATAAACACTATTTATAAATCTAGACTTAAACTATATTAAAAAAACTTAGCAATAACATGTACATATTTTTTCCAAAATATATGCAGGATTTTAGGCATTTAAGATTTTCCTCTCACATTAGTACGGGTATGAGTTTGGGTGGGGGTAAGATACGAGGAAACACTCACTCTATGAGCCGAGCGCAGTAGTGAAAAAAATGTGAGCTCCCCCCACACACCATTTTTCTGGTTGCTTCACATGTCTCGAAGAAGGTAAAAAATGTGTACACTCTCAACATAAAATTTCGGGCCCCCCACCTTAAAAAATTCCTGGATCCGCCCCTGCACATACGCATTTACATAAATGCACATTACACAGTAACTCATCAGCGTGATACTTCAATTCTTGAGTAGATGGTCATGAAAACTTGAAAACTATTATTTTTGCTTCGAACGATCAAGAACCTCACAGGTTTTGATTTTTTTGCATTATTAGTGGATTTATGTTTAACATGGGTAGGCCCCAGAAGACATAAAGGCAAATGTTTACTTAACAGTCTTGATTTTATTTGCTGGCGTTATATTATTTTCAGGTTCTATCGTTGCAGTTTTTTATTTAATTTAATTATATTTAAACAAAATTATGGAATTCAACAAAAGAATTTAATTTTGGATTTTGTCATTGTATCACTTCATTTTATTAAATACAAGTTTTTATCACCGATGCTCCTCATTGTAAGCATTTGTAATATTTAAATGATTGATTTTAACTGCTTTTAAGGCAGATTCTCTCCCTTAGTGCACTGCCTGCTAGCAGATCCATGGTATATAACGCCGCCACTCATCGCTATCTTCCGTTCTCCTCTTCGTGTCCACATACGAGTGGATCTTTAAATCATCTAACATTCCTTTTGATACACCATCATTCTTAGGGGATTCTGCTTATGACAAGATGGGCCCCTATGCCTTCCTCAGCTTCGACTAACATTTACTGGGAAGGGGCGTCATTCCCTGAAAAAACAATCCTATTTACCCATTTAAAACATATTATATGTATGAAAATGCGCCTTGAAGACGCCACTCAGCAGAGCACTAGAGAGCGAGACAGAGATAACTAAACGCAGTTAAACTAAATACCTTATCTTTGATATAACCATGTTGTTCAAGCAACTGTCTAGTACAGTTGTTGATATGTTTGAATCTATCTGGACCTAAGTGAATCCCTCCGTACCACCGCGTTACAACTACCATCACATTTCTGGCATCCACTATCTGCAATGACAAAATGAATAACAGAAGTATTGATTTTATATTAATGGCCTACTATACGCAATCTTGAGATAAATAAATACTATTCGTTTGAAACCATTGGCACCTAAACAATGCTATCTGTAAAATTTAATAATAGATAACAATTTAGAATTAAATTTAATAATAATATTAATATTGATGAATATGACCAGAAGCATACTGCAGATAGTTAAGCTTTTTGTCTAAATATTGTTTTGGTCTAATAAATCTTTTATCTTATTATTATCTTATTCTGTTTCTATTTTATTAGTTTTATCTCAATAGTGCTCGATGTTGTTCTTTGATGACTGTAGCACTGTATTTTTTGCCATTGTGGTTATTAAGCAAAGTTTATCTACTACTACTAATCTAATCTAAATGTACCAACAGTTTTCGATAATAAATAAATGACAACCATGTTGATAGTAAATCACCAGAGATGATATATCTGAGATGAGAATCCAAACCCACCTGCTAATCAGGCCCTAGAAATAACATCATGACAATACAGCTCAATTCCATTTGCTATAACTGACTTAACTGATTCTTGTTTACAACTTATTTCTAGTAATTTGGTCAAATTTGTAGAAATTATTGCTATTAATTTATATTTTAGGGAAAGTTTTGGAAAGTGGTAATTAAGTACAGCAATTATAAAATAGCCTGGTACACGATAAAGGACTGAATCGGTGGAATGTTAGCAAATTGTTCGACAGCAAATGAGTAGGAGCAGGGTTCAACTTCAGTGTATCATTGACATGCTATCGAGGAGGAAACTGACGTTAAACTTGACCTCTAACGACTGGAATGATGTAATGAAGCAGGACACTGACGTTAAACTTGACCTCTAACGACTGGAATGATGTAATGGAGCAGGAAACTGACGTTAAACTTGACCTCTAACGACTGGAATAATGTAATGGAATCATACTTCGAGCAAATGAAGCATTCTGGACCCAGCATGTGTCTCTCCATCGTCCTCACACCCTGTCATCATAGCTCCACCCCCACAGCTAATTCTACAACAACGTCAGAGCCGTCCAAAACAACATCCAGCAATTATCTTACGATCAAAATCATCAATGCAATCCTGATTGGTCAGATAGAGACGTGGGTTGAGCCAGTAGCATGAACAGCTAGGTGTTTAGCTGTGGATCAATAGGTGCAAAATTCAAATTTAGTGCTCATCCTGTCATCGACATGATTTATAGACATGGAGTGGACATTAAATTAGGTCTTAGCCAATTTTACAGCAAGACTGTCAAAACTAATAAATTCCTATTCGATAGCTAGAAGTAGTTATTAGCTAATATAATTACGCCAGTTACTACATGCCACCAATTAATTGCTGAAGAGGCTGTAGCAATTAACTGCTAAATTGCTAAAGTCGTATGCATTGAAAGAGCTCCGAATTTAAAAATAACGAATATCACGACTACATAAAGCATTAATTTGTTACTGGTATGGTAAGCTAACTCTGTACCTGACTAAGAGGCCGTGTGCATTCTTTCTTTGGACTGGTATTTAGAATTTTCCACCATTTTGAACCCTTTCTTTATTTTGCTCATCGGCTTGGATTGGGTTCATTAGTGCTCCATGTTTTTATTGACAACAGTAGCAGCTTAATTTTTGCACTTGATGTCGATGTTCAATTTCTCTTAAGGCAAAACAGCACAACTAACTACGAAGAAAATATATAACAACAATCAGAAGTCTTTTAAACGCCAATCAAGAAAATTAAATGCAAAAATTCCTATACGGCATAAAAAGAAATGAAAAATACCTTCTTGCTGTTGAGAAATAAAAATGCTATATAAATAAGCTTACCTATACGCCACAATGTTGTGAGTTGCATCAGCTATTTTCTTTGATTCAAGTAAACTGTTCATAACCATCTGAACCTAGTTCACATACAATAAATACAGATAGATTAACTTTTACAGTAGATACAGGCTGCAGTGTACCTGTCAACTAGAGAAAATTCAATTATTTATACAAAATTATCAATAATATTTCATACAATAAATTTAAAAATGCTAAATTAAAACAGCAGATACATTAACAAGACAAGGCTTTGCATTAAAGAAAATGACACCTGAAGTGGTACAAGGAAACAAAGCAGAGCTTCTCATCTTAAACACGTATAAGTGACGGATGATAAAAATACTTCACGCACACACCTAGTGATCCACAGCCTGAAATTTAACGGAACAAGCCATTGGCTCAGTGAAATGCCGATAGACACGCTAGAAGCGATTTAGAGCTGGGCCCTGTGCAATTAACGGTGTTCTCCTGTTGTTTACAGTATTCAGTGACTACTAATTTTCGGAAACTACTCGAGGCTTCCTTTAGAGCTGAGGTACGGGAGATCACGCTACCGATAGACTTGGGTCACAATACCCATTGAATCCGTTATGTCTAAGAATAACTCACACGAACGCAGTATAAATGATTAGTACAACTATTATATTCCAAACGATTAGCTATTAGTACACATCGGTTAAGTGCTTACCGCTAACTTACAATAGTCTACGAGTAACTCTTACCACGAGCTGGAGCAAGAGTCCAGAGCGCTTAGACAGTAATCACGGCTAAGGCTGGGGACTTAACACTTGAATAACTAAGACTAGAACTATAACACACACACATCGACTAGGCATGTTGGGCGCCTGCTTTTATAGGAACTGCTGAGGCATCAGAAGACATCATGAATGAGACAGGAAGGTAAACTGAAAGATAGATGATGATATGGGCAGAGATAGAAGAAGAGCCACAAATCAAATGACGAAAGCGTATGGACAAATAGATGATGTAATAAGAAGAGATATAAGAAGAAATACAAAGAATGAAAGCATACGGACAGTTACAAGAAGCGATATGAGAAGACATCATCATAGGCTCACTCGGGAATGAGACATACGCAGCAATAGTTAGAAGGAGACACAAGCATATCGCGGTACGCCAAGCAATATACATGAACACATATATATATAGCCTATTAAGTCTCACAACAGATTACGTTTTAGTTTAGTTAATGGAAGAGCACCTGTCACAAATAATTCATTTACTATATAATATTATGTTTGTTCGCAGATGGAGATAAGGTAGATATACTATTATAACATAATCACATAATGAATATTAAAGTCAGAAGAGATTATATGATTATCTGTCACTGGATATATGATGATCTATCATTACTTGGATATTGTCTTTCAAAGATTATAGGTTTTATATTGAATCGTGTACAAATGGTAAGTGCATTTATTATCCATTCCTGTACAGGCCCCATTCATACTCAAAGTCAGCTTGTTTAGTAAGAGCAAACAATCGACCTACAAGTTGATCTCCATGTATATATATACGTGTATATGAATCTCTATTACACCATCAAAACGTGGTAGCAAGTTACATATAATAAACAAGCAAAAAATACCAACAGTGTATTAAAACAAATACAGCTGCATTGAAAGTAAACCAAAATAAAATAAAAATATACAGCATAGAATCTCCTAATTATCTACTTAATGCATGGCTAGTTAGACCTTTCGCATTATTTATATTATTTATTATTCATTATTTATCTCTCAACGTAATTTACTAACCTTAAAATAACTACTACCTATGAAAATACAGCTTCCAGGTGGGTTTCCATTAAATTTCTCTGTTTCAGCTTAATCTCATTTTAAGACACGAGCATGGTTTGAATGGCCTATTTTGTATGGGGCTGGAGTCAACAAAGGAAGCATTGCACACCGCATAATCCGATTTCTGAATTTTATGATTTAAGTAAATCAGATTCAATACGTGAAATAGTTTACAAAGTTATTTTCAGTTAAATATATAAAGCATATACGAGCAATATAACATGTTAATGACGCTAAGTACAGCAATTAACATCACAAGATTTACTTTTATCAAAACAACATGCACATAAATTACAAATCACTTCTCTAATTTAAGAACAGGTTCTTCGAAAATATATGTCGAGTTAATTGTTAAAAATATTAAATGAAATCAGAAAAACCTGAGCTTTGTGTTCCACAGGAGCCAAGTGGCCCTGAAAGACGCTCTTTCTATCTTTTACTATTTCACCATGATGTATTACAGGAAGCCCAATTTCTAAACATATACAACAGAGAATTCATTTACAATTCGTTCAGGAATTCAAGGTATTTGAATTTTCATTGTATATATTCCTATTCGTTCTTTTCTTATTCTCATTTACAACTTTTAAAAGTATAGATAAGATATTTGGCATTCTAGCGATATAGAACAAATTCTTCATATCACAGATAAGCATTTTCAAAAAGTACATATATATAAACATTAAAAAGTTTTTTTACTCAAACAAATACTAAAAGTAAGTCTTTGCATTAGCTCGCTCAAAATGACCGGCTAATATTGAGACTTTAGAGGAATGCCACACACTATTTAAGAAATTTACGCAATGAACTGAGCAAAATAGAATTACCTAATAAATATTTGGAGTATAATTCAATTATTTAGTGAAAGAAACTTCATCTAAACAACCTGGTTTCATATTAACTCATGCAATCGAGGATGGATTATAATGGGTAGCGGGACAAATTGTTTACTATCTCACCTTCATCACTAGTAGCAGAATCCAATGTATCCAGTTTAGATGAAGCATGGACATGTAGCTTGGGATCGAATCCGTATTCGTCCTCGTAATCTTCGTCGCTCTCTTTGCTGTGTTCTTCAGTGGTCACTTTCTTATCAGCTTCGTGTGATAGCGAAGATATCTCTAAAATGAAAATACACAAATTAATTGTAGAGAACTACAAAATGTTCTTTTTATTACAGATTTTACAGTATCTTATAATTATGCTAGCAGCTTCTTTTCTTCGGCTGGAGCCAGTGACGACGTCTGAAAGATACTCGACCGCGGATCAGTATATGGAGTTCAAATCCTGGGCTCGCCCGTCACTGACAACATGGCTTTCGAGTGAGGAAACTGACGTTAACCTTAGCTTTACCAGCTTCTTTAGCTTTCTTTATAATTATCATCATCATGATCATCTTCCCTTGAATCCCAATTTAACTATGGTCCGGATACAAATAGAAAAATATCCATTCACTTTAGAAAGTTTGTAGCAATTTCGGCCTAGGCGCTCATCAACCATACAAATGCCTTCTTTAGGTTGACTTCTTTATAGTATATATCAAATAGTTACAACATAACTATCAGCAGCTTTATCCTATAATACTTTTAAAATTAATTTACTATGTTAAATGTAACTAAATATCTTTGACGTATTAAAGAAGAATAATACAAGTTATTTAAGAAATATTTAATACATACGATTTAAAAAGGATTTATCTAGATGACCGAACACATCTATATGAAGCGAATTTAATAAAATCTCAGAATCTGAGAGGCTACCTGCTGGACTTTCAGTCAAATTTGTTTTCTTTAAGAGAAACTCTCTCAAGGCTTCGACCCATTTGAATATTATGCATTCGCCTATATTATCACTGCAAGATAAAAACAAACAAATAAGCTTTCGCAAATGATTAGATCAAATCAACAACAGAAATAACTAATTTAATCTATTACAACTATTCACAAAATCACAACAATTTCATAATTATGTTACTACTACTCAATGTCACGCCCCATTTGCCTCAGAGTTACTGCTCATTTTTTATTCAGTGTGAATTGCCATCTCTCCATAAAATGAAAGATAAATAATTTTATCACAATAATTTTAAATCATTTACTTAAGTACTTATAATTTCAGAAATCTAAAATAAATTTTAAGAAATAAACCACACTGTTTCTACATCGAACCTCTCCATGATTAAGAGGCAATATGATATAGTTATCTTGCTCAATGCCTATTCATTACGATTTGTTAATTTATCAAACAGAATTGATTTAATTAATATAAACAATTTGTTTTACGTAACAGTATGAAGCTATATTATAAATATGCAGGAGAATTGTTTCATCAAACGAAGATGAAAAAATAAGTATTGTTATATATATATTATGCTCTAGATAAAAAAAGGCAAAACAGAACTAAATGAACAATGTTAAGTGTACAATGTTAAGTACATGCCATTCAGCAGTCTAAACCTCTTAAAATTCAATAAAGTAAAACAATAAATACATTTTAACATACAAACCAGTATATGTTTTCTAATTCTCCACAAATTCTATTGCGTTCATCACCTCTTAACCAAGGAGCACTGAAAGAATCAAATACAAGACAGTTTGGTAGTTCCATAGGATTTTACTGTTCAGAAAACTAGATCAACATATTAAAGCACTAAGCTTATAATACCCAATATTAATAATAATTATAAGTAATAATAGTAATATGTTTTTTTAAATTTATATATACATGTATATATATGCTATTAATAGTATTATCATTAATAGCATTTACGTATGAAATGTACTTTTAGCCTTGCATTAGGCTAAAAGTACTCAAAAACAGTTAACATTTAAATATAGATTTTAAAAGTCCAAGAAAAAACAAGTGTCTATTTTCCTGATGTATCAGCCAAATTCTTTCAACTCCTTTCATTTAATATGTCACTATAAATAGAGTATTTATTTATATATAATTAGAAAAGACTGTCATTATACACTCATAAAAAATGATCAAGGTAATAGTAATAACAATAAAAATTAAAATAACCTTTGACAATTACTACAGCAGCAGTGTCATGTTTAAGGTACATTAAGACTTTGCAAATCTAATTAAATTTTTCAGAAAATTTCTGTATTTGCACAGTAAAATAACAAAATAAAGATAAAACAATAAAATAAAATTAGCTGACAAGTTTAAGATTTTTTTAGCACTATGGATACTTAAACTAATTCGCTAAAAGAATTGCTAAATAGCATCTCGAAAAAAATTTACTAAGGAAGCAGAGGAAGACCCTACATTGGGAGGATGCATAATATTATAGCGGGTACTATAAATCGATAATATTATATTATATATTAGAATATTATAATATATACTACTGGGGCAGTTTGAAGGGAACAGTGTTATTGCAGGCAGCCTAACAAGAACTGCACATAAAAGAAAAATTCTTCATCATTGTGTCCTACCTTCAACAACAAGAACAATGTATATAAATTACTATAAGTCATGTGCCAAAGACTACAATTAAATTGAAAAAGTATATTAAAATTAAAACTAATTTTACCTTAATTGGTACTGTGGCGGGGAGCAGGATGGATAATCTGACGGTAACGTTACCTTCATATTTAGAAAGGGATCAATCAATCATTTGAAAATTAATTAATTAATTAAATTCGCAATTTGCTGCTCGATGCAATGTTACACCATACATATATATATCATCATCATCTTCCTTTAAATCCCAGTTTAACTAAGGTCGGAGTACAAATAGACCTTCACAACTCCAATACGTCCCACACCATATCATCAGTCAATCTCCTATATACTTTTCCACTCATTTTAGAAAAGTTTGTAGTAATTTCTGGAACCTAGGCACTCACTAACCAAATGCCCTTTCTGACAGTAGTTTGGATCTTAGTGCTTTGTTGCCATTTACGACACGTACATCCACAGTTGGTCATGTCTTTTTAACCGGACAAAGCACTAGTTAAACCCGTACACACTATTCTGAAAATTACAATAAATTGATACCTCAAATGATACCTCAAATGATACTAGGAAAACATACCTATAACTAGAGATTTATGTTTATTCAGCAAACTCAGTGTACAGTCGCATATATACAAAGTGTACAAGAAGAGAAATAAAAGTAAGAGCTTACAACAAACATAATCAATGATGCAATTAATTAAAACAAGCCCAATCCCATTCAATCGGTCCCTAGTGAGAGCATTGCTCTATCTAGCTAGTCGCCGATATGGTATGGGAAATTGCTTCTATAAGTATATATTGCCAGTTCTTGAATAAAAAAGATTTATATAGAATGTATTTATATAGAAGATTTATATAGGTTTTAGAATATTAAAACCTATGAATAAACCAGTTAAGCATATGCAAACCTTTATATTAACATCAGAAAATTTTTCATTTATGACTAATATTCTAACAATATATGGATCGATGAAATATGCTCTACAACGAGACAAAATTTCTTCTGATTGATAAGCAAATAGCACAGGTCGGCCAATATTGATAGAACAGCAAGGACATGGCAACATAGCAACAGTGTTCAGCTGATCACACTGATTTACAGAAATTTTGCACAACTTACAACAATATACTTTTCTTATGTAATTCTTTGTAATTTAGATGAGTAATTATAATTATAATTACTCTCCAAATCTCTCAAATATGAATTATCGGAATCTAAACAATTAAAATGGCACAAAAATAAATAAATCCGGGAGGCTGGATGATTTAACATTCATCTCACAATTGTGATACTGCGATACAAATCCAATGAGGAGGCATCAGGGTGAAGATTAGAAAATTCAATATTTCAAAGGCAAAAAAATACAAATAAAAGAAGCATAAACAAAGGTACTGAGAAATATCAATAATATGACTAAAAAGTAAAAATAAAACCTCAATACTAAGTCTGAATTGTGAAGATGATCTACCATCGTCAACATCAATCGTAAAACTTTTCTCATCAGACGAGTGAAACTGCTCCGCGTAAATAGCTGTCAGCGCCTCAATCTCATCAGCCTGTCAATCAATCAATTCCTTAATCAATAGATCAATACCTTAAGAGAAGCTAAATCATCGATGTGCTAGCTGCTCGACTAAATTTTTAATTCCATTTATCAGTTATTCATAATGTTTTTAAATGGGACTACAATAATACTTTTAGGAAATTTCTAGAAGCAATTTCCTTTAAATTTGTACCCAAAAATATTAATATAAATCGATAAAATATCATCAAAGTACACGAAAGGTTGTAGACTGGAGCATTGTATGAGTGTATGTACTAATACTGCAAAAACTACTACTATGTAAGGGCCTAGTAATAAACAATATATCAAGAGTTAAGACACCATTATTTAATCTTAATATAATTCATTTGATACCGTACATATACTGCACAGGAAATTATATAACTAAAACTAGTGTCAAACTTTTAAATTTGAAAGTATTTAATAACAACCTGGTCTGAGCCATTGATGTGCCGATTTGGCTTTATGACAGGATGTTACAGGAGCAAAAATTCACAGTACAGGAGCCACTAGTCGCATGCAGAAATTTTTAACAAAATGAAATAAAACTTCTTCAAAGAAACATATTATTATGCTACGCCAATGCTAGGAGTAATTGAACTCACCCTTCTTGACCAATCATCTTCGGCCATTCTTCCAAACAGATTTACGCAGCACTGCAGAATAGTGCTTCCTAAAACAAATTACATTAAATTTATTAACTAAAACAATGCATCAGTGTATGTAACATTGAGATGATTTTCTTAACCAGTTAAAATTCCATTTAGAATCATTAATTAAGCACACCAAGTATTAGAATTTAACTTATATATATATATATTTGTATTTATATTTATATTATATTATATATATATATATATATATATATATATATATATATATATATATATGTATATATATATATATATATATATATATATATATATACACATATAATGTCTAAATAGCGTAGGGGTAACGTCATGAAGTTTTAAATGACAAATCCTGAGGTGATTTGAATCCTCGTAGGTTCGAATCCCGGCCGCGCAGATCTGACAGTAAAATCTCGGACATTCACTGGACTGGTTATACGGAAATGGTCTAAATTGCCTAACAGATTAAACATGTGGTTTTAAAAGTGATAGATATCAACATAGTTGATTATTCACTATAATGCGTGTTTACTTTATATATATATATATATATATATATATATATATATATATATATATGTAAGCCGTATCCAATATCTTCAACTGAGTCTTTACGGGATTTCTAAGGGTGGAAAACTTAGCTTTGCAAAAGCTCTTTGTAACAATTATTCCTTTAGAGAATTCTTATTACCTTCCTTGGTCCACTTATTTGCTTAGTGTGCGCTATTAGCTGTTGTTTTTCACCATCTTATATGAGTATTGCAGTAACACTTATTTTTTGAACCGTGTTGACAGCTAGACGGACACTATGAAAGCTTCTCCGCAAAGCATTAAAGTGAAACCGAAACCAATTGCAAAAAATACCGATTTGTAGATTTACAAAATTATAAGTAGTCTAAAATATCAGCTTCAGCAATGATGGTGAGAATCCATGCCAAATCGATTACAAGTAAAATTTCGAACATAGATAAAATCTTTGCCTGTATAATTAATAAAACTGCATATACTGCATCTAGATGTGGTATTAAATTTAAAATCACCATGGATTATTATACAATTTTATATTTTATATTTTTACGGTTTGTTTACAAACACTTACACGTGACAGAAATGAAACAAGAGAAACAAGAACAACTAAACGTGACTAACTTTATTCTTGCAAATTTACTCGTATTTATTCTTAAAATTTACTCTGTTTAAAATTAATTTTGATTTTCTAATATTTGAAGGTTAAGCACCTATATATGGGTGCGGTGATTAACATAGAATATCTTTGGTGATTAACTATATTGATACAATATTTAGTATGTTTTTGGTAAAAGCTTAGGAAGGAAAAATCCCAGGGTGATGGAAGGGTATTCTTAAATCCACGCCGGCTGCAATTGATGCGCCATCAAAAGGCAACGATTACTAATAACCATGGAGAGGAATGAGGAAATGGGTCTTAACAAGCATCTGTGCTTCCTGACCCAGTGTGCCGTTATGTTATGTTTAATGCCATATGTTTCAATCTTCAGATAAGCTTATGTCATATCAGTATGCATTTAGTTTAGCTTAATGAAGAACCCAGAATCGAATTCTCCTCAGGTACGGTCATTTGTTACACTGTACTCTGCTCTGTGAAGTACCATAATACTATCTAAGGTCTCTAAACAAAACTTTACAATCGATCATTTATTGTCTTTAAGTCTATCATCATGCATGTATTTCTGGGAAAGTATAATTAACTAATCCAATTTAGACCTACTGCCAAAATTATTAAGTGATCTGCTAGTTAGTTACCTTGGAACTATCAGCGCTTCTCTTTGCATGCTTCCCTATAGACATCTTTTTTCGAATTCCCTTCATCCACTTTTATTCAGTCCTTCGTGTCCTACCCTGAACCGCCCACAATTTACTAAATTAATTAAACTTCCATGCTTAGAAGCAGCTAGGCTTGTAAGTCTCTCCGAGACCAAGATTTTCGAGCAGACCCATCGCGATCAAGGGCAAGACCAAGACCGGACCTTCGAGTCCAAGACCAAGACCATGCATTAAAAAGGCAATTAGCATGCTCCATGTATGACTAAATGAGGTGGTAGGACTGCTAGGCCTCAACTACTCATTAAGACTTCTAAAGGAGTCTTTTTAAATCATTCTACTATAGCCTACAGGTAGAAATTTATTGAAATAGCATAATATACTTAATAGTCTACGCTAACATAGCCCATACGTTATAGGCCAATAAATGAGACATTTCTGGAAGTTGTCAAATTTATTGGCCTTATGGAAGTTGTCTAATTTATTAGTTCCGTATACTAGGATGTTTGGAGCTGCTTCAAATTTGAAAGTATTTACTCGATTTATTAATCTGTAGGCGGCACTTTATACTGTACAACAATCGAAGAGCCCGTGTTGTGTACGGGATGTTTGAAGAATTGACCAACTGGTGACTGCGCGTGTCATAGAAGGCGACTAAAGCACTAAGATCCACACCAGCGTCAAAAAGGGCATTCAGTTGGTGAGCGCCTAGGCTCCAGAAATTGCTACAAAATTTAAACGAATGGAAAAGTCTCAAATAGGGGATTGACTGGTGGATGATACGAATTAGGAAAGCGAGGATTTGAGACCGTCTATTCGTATCCCGACTCTAGTTAAACTGGGATTCATGGGAAGATTTTTTTGTTCGTATTGTTACACACATGACATACCGCATGTGCTACATGGTTTCCTCTCTTGGTTTCTGTTTTTGTAGTTTTCGTTATTTCCTCCATTCCCCTCCATGGTTATTAGTAATCGTTGCCTTGTGTTGGCGCTCCAATAGCAGCCGGCGCGGATTTAAGAATAACCTTCCAACACCGTCGGGATTTTTTTTCTTTCAAAGCTGTCAACGCTCGGTCTTCCATGGTGGTCGCCCACAAAGTACTAACCGGCGCGATGGAGCTTAGCTTCGTTCAACTGACGTGCAGCTTAACCGACTTCGTTAAATCCCGAAGAGGACGAAGTTGATGATGATTTTTATGTTGTTCTATTACACTCCCTATTTGAGCTTATATTTTTCTCAATGCAATAGACATCTATTCGTAGACTAACAAATACGTAATCATCTGAATTAGTAAAATCTATATGCTAATTAGCATATCAAATTAGCGATATTGATCAACCTCTCTGTTTCAAAAAGAAAGCTGTACACGAGACAATTTACTTGTAAACATTTTCTGCATAGAATGTCATTAGCACAATGTTCACAGTAAAATTATATAAAACTTCTACAGGAAAATTAATCTTATTCCAGACAACGAAAACAAACATCTACAGTAGGTACAAAATCAAAAATTCACGTCAACGAAAAATTATTTCACACAAGCAATAGTTACAGTTAACTGAGGAAAAACAAAAACAAAGGCAAAGACTACTGCAATAAATAAAATAAATGTAATTAATTCTTAAACCAAAATGTTCTCTTAGCAGTACTCGATTAGAAGATTATTTACTAGTTGTTAATCATTATACATATAAAATTTTAAGAATATATTCGTAGCATACACACACGAAAAACTAGCTTATAATTAATTATTATTTTAATATATTTTCCAGATTAAAATATCTACCATATATAAACTATCTCTATTCTTAAGTTAACATAAATAACCGCTTCTAGAATCAACCATGTAATAATAGGCCTACTTAAATCCTAAAAATATTTGCATAAGCGATCGTGATCAATCAATGAGATAATAGATAACATTTCATTATTTAGATCAGTGATTATTTGAATTGCAGATCACTAGATTAGTTGCAATCATAAATCATTTATTTATTAGGACACACAGAAAGTGGCATAGACATAAAAGCAGTGAATAAAATTATTATCAGCGTTCTACAACCAGTTTATAATTCACTACACAAGTTTATGATTATTTAATAGAATAAGCATACAAAATAAATCTAAATCTAAATAACTGATTTGAAAGTAGGCCTATATCAATAGTCATTTCCAAGATCTACAATTAAGCTCGAACCATCTATACAAAATAAATGTTTAAAATTGCAGTTTTCTAACAATTTAAATAAATGTAAAATACTTCAATACATCAATCTTCATTATCGCTCGCACAGGCTTTCACTGCATAGTTACATAAATCAAAATAGCATAAATGAATAAAGGTCGATAACAAATTAATCAAATCATTACTATATAATTCGACAAAATCTGCAATACAGTACAATTTAATTTCGCAGGTAATTACTAAACAAATAAATACATATATACTAGATAGTAATAAATAAATACATATAATTTTGTCGTGTAGGCCTATATATACAAATTTTTATAGAAAGTCTACACACACACTGCAAACACAAATTCGTAAAATAAGATTATAATATATTAGCGATATACTGCATATTAATTGTTACAGAATAAAATCTTAAAAGCAAGTTAAGACATTAAAGATACACAATTAAGGAACGCACACTCATATAAGAATTCAAGAATATTTGCACGCACAGTTCAACTAACTTAGATTTATAGAAATTTGGTTAAGTAATAAATAAGCGTAAGATATAAATTTTGTTAAGTCTATAAAAGTTTATGACAGTCTTCAAATCACTTTTATTTGTTGAATTCGAATCAAATAGAGCCGCTTAAATTACACCAAAATGGGATAAAGTAGCTAATGACAAAAAAGGACTTTAAAAATAAAAACAGGCAATACTTCTTAATAACTGCAATGTTAATTAAATATACTACCAGTAGTTTACTTTGTTCACTGTGATTGGAAAATATTGCACGTGTTGTGTCTGAGACGCCGTAAACAGTAAATTGAAAGTGCCGTAAGAGGCGACTGTGCTAGAGCTGAGAATGACAACGGGAAACAAACTCAGAAGCCATATTATTCCCAAGCTATAGGCTACATTTAGGTGTGTGGATAGGGCATAGCCTTTTGTGAAGAGATTAACTCGTTGATCGACGGAGTGCTCTTCTTGAAGCATGAAAACCAGCATATGAGTAGGAATATGTACCTTGGACCTGCCCCTCGGCAGAAAACAGAGAAAGGAGTGCAAATATATCCTTTGGATATTTGACAGAGTAAAATAATACGTGTATATTTGATAAATTGAACAACACGATTCACATAACTATTTAAGCATCAACTATACAGCGTAAATATTTAATCAAGCAAATAATTTAGAAATCAATCACTCAACCGCTTCATATCTGACGTTGAGAATCGATAAATTAAAATTTATCAGTACATCATTGCTGATCTTCCACTATTAGATACAAACAGATAGATTCGATGTATTAATTATATTTAGCACAATCGTTATATGATATTACAAGAGAAAATACCTACATGTATTTAATGAGCACGACATCGAAATGCACAAAAACACAGAGCGACTCGAGAGCATACCAGTTTCTCAATGCTGCCTCGGCGATTCAAATCTATATGCAGGCGATTTACAGCATGTACTAAGAGTTTATTTATTTACTATTTCATATGAAGATTCACAAGTAAAACAAACTACACGTTTTGAAGGCAATTAAACAGAGAACATCTGAATCTGATGAAATTTCTAAGGTACAGCTTATGATCAACATACATATAGACACTAGGTCTAGATGAGCTTAAATGGGCAACCACCTTTCCTCAAACCTTTTAAATCATCGAAGAGTCAAGTAAAGCCTAATTGATCATATGTTGATAATAGAAAAAGTATCTAAAATCTCTGCGTTAATGACAACATTCCCGGATGTGGAAACTGGCGTTTAATCATTTTAATAATTATCTTCAAAATCAAAAAAAGCAAATCTTATCAGCATTTTATGCCAAAATTTAAATATTAAATCGTGACTATCTGAAAACAATTACAACCGATTTTCAGACAGGTTTTCTTTAGTAAAGGGTGTCGTGGGTATGTCTTTATTAGCGCTCAGTAGCATAATGGCTATTAATAATAAAAATATCAATCAATTCATCTACAGGTCAGGAATGACAGGCTGAGTTCCTTTCGTACAAAATCAGATTTTTTTCTAATTTTAAAGGCTCTAGCAGGAATCAATACGAACCTGCGAACAGGAGGTATAAGTGTCTAACTAGATCACTGATATATACCGGAATACTAAGTAAAATGTTAATATGAAGAAATGACGAGACTAAATCCATAAGAAATAATATCAAAAAATAGTCAAATCGTCACAGTACATTAAATTCATGAAATCATTGTCTAAAACATACAAATAATTGTGGAGTATAGTCAAGCAATGGCATCACTGTTACTGTCATGTCATTACCTAAATCCCATGGTTCAATAAGCGATTGAACTTTATGCGATACGACATAAACTCAACTGTGTACATCCAAATGCATCAAGTAGCTCTAATAATAACATCTTCTCTAATACAATACATCTTTTTAGACTGGTGATTGTATGTTGTAACGCTCTTACAAAGTTATCATCATCATCATCTTCTAGCCTTGAATCCCAGTTTAACTAGGGTCAGAATACGAACAGACCTTCTACACTCCTCTTTATCCCCATACAATATCATCAATCAATTACCTATTTTTCTTATCACTCTTATCACCGCATCACGACAGTTGTGGTCTACCTCTCTCTAACTTTACCAATAGCTCATCCCTCTATTCATTCCACTACATCCTCATCTGCATTTCTCACAATACGCCCATACCATCTCAATCTCGACTGAATTAGCCTATCCCTAATCCCCTCAACACTCAAATTCATTCTCACATATTCATTTTCTATTCGACCCTTATAATTTTAACTCACATTTTTGTAACGCTCTTACAAATGAAAGTTATCGTATTTTAAGTTGACTTACTTTTACGGTTTTTACTATACCTAGCAATAAACTATCTACACAATAAGTATATTCAATCAATAGATATCTTCAGTCACATAAGCCCAACATTCGCAACTAAGCAAGAAAAGTAATGTCAATGCTACCCAATACATATTACACTATAGAAATTTCAAATTCACTAAACGAAATTACCTGATTAACAAGTCGTTACGATATTCATTGGTAGCCATTGTCCAACACAACTAAACGAGGTGTTCGATGTTGCAACACCTGCATCTCTACTTTGGAAGTTGAATGAGCACTAGGCGAACATTTATCATCTTGGCCGCAACGAGCTTATTGACGGCAACCGGATCCTTAATCGGCAGTTCGAAATAGCCTGACTCCTGTACGTCAGCCGTGAATTCCGCCTCGTAGCGGATCGGCTCTATAGCGCACTCGCCGAACGGACCCCTCAGCATGATGAACATCATGCGCATTGGACTAGTGGGTTTAGATTTGGCGACCAGTTGGTAGCTGATGGTTCGCACGGCTGCATGGACCGGGTTGGCCACGGGAGCGCTGTGGTCGTTCACCCGGGCTCGCACGACCCACGGGACGCTGAACGCCGTGAAGCGCAACGTGTCGTAGATGAGCTTAGGTATGAAATCCTCCGTGCGGTTAGGGCGCAGCTGTAGGTCTGCGTGCAGAGAAACAACGAGAATGTGTGTGAGATATTACAATTTTAATATCAATACAGTTGAACTTACAATACAATTACAATTGTATACACTTACAATTGTAAACAGAAATGTATGTATATGAACTCTCCGCAACACTTCATATCAATCAATCAATTAAGTGATTTACAACTTAAGCGCAAACTCTTCAATAAGTCGTGGAATAATATGTAGTGGAAAGTGACCGGTGAATTTTAAATTAATCAACTTTGAATGAGGTCACATTCTCTGCAAGACTTCATATCAATCAATAAATTAGAACAATTTAAGCGCAAACTCTTCAATAAGGCGAAGTAACGGAAAGTGACCAGAGAATTTAACATTAATCAACCTTGCAAGAGGTCACAATTGATGTGACTACAGAAGTCGACAATTAGCGCATCTTGAATCTTAGTTACGTATCAGTTTGACTACACGAAAGTAGAGCCTACATACCGTGCATTAGTCACCTCTACAAACTCGTGCAATTTTTAGTTAAGTCTATTTTCTTAATAGTTTACTGAGTATAATATAATATATTCGTTTATTTTCGTTCAATCTGACAACCGCAGAAAGTTACAGCACAGAAATTCCAACAGACACAGCATAACAAATTACAGATATAGCATAAACAGTTAATAGGCTAGATATAAGAGAGAAAACTAAAAATTGTTTCCGCTAACATTTACCACATGAATGTTACAACATTACATAAATCAATGGCTTATACTATTCATAATTGCCATATAGGGCGTACTGTGCTATGAGTAAAGAAGTATCTTTTAGTATTCACTAAATTAACTAGCATCATCTAGAATCATACGAATAATGAAGTTTTTATCGATCAGACTGCTTCGTTTTATGGGAAGGCAAAAGCATCTCTTTTGCAGTATTTCTTCGGGTTGGGCAATTATGATAGTTTTGCGGAGGTAACAAATGCGCCAGTAAATGTGCAGGGTTGTTACAGATTGCCTTGAAAAGAGTATTGTCAGCAGAGTTACATAGATCCTCAAAATAGTCGTTTTCACTGTTAAAATGAGTGGAGTAATATATTGACTGCACTTCCTCTAAGGTTTAATAGAAGTTAATCCTGAATGTTCTGATGACGTTGAACTGCAAAGGTTGCATGTGCGGTCAAGAAGACCTCAGGCATCATTTATTAGTTCAATAAAGAACTTTAACTATTCGTTTTATTGAAACTAACAGGATAATCAGATTTAACACAAAGGTAGGCTTAAAATCAATCTTGAATCTCCAAATTCAACTATTGCAAGAAGGAATCAACTAGACACAAGTACAGAATCTACACGTTAGAAGCAGTTGTGCCACAAAACAACTAATGCAATAGCCATTAAAAGGTGCAATTAAATGACAGGTGCAATAAACGCTAACAGGAACATTAAATATCAAACAGACACAGTAAACATCAAACAACCTATTAAACATCAAAGGGCACACTAAACTTCAATCAGTCAAACTAAACATCAAGCAAGCAAACTAAACATCAAGCAGACAAACTAAACATCAGGCAGGCAAACTAAACATCAAGCAGGCATACTAAAAATCAAGCAGACAAACTACACATCAAGCAGGCAAACTAAACACCAAGCAGACAAACTAAACACCAAGCAGACAAACTAAACATCAAGCAAGCAAACTAAGTATTTTCAATACATACCAGCAAATGTAACTTTCTCAAGGGAAAAGTAGTCCAGCATGTCCTGGTAGGTCTTAATTGACTCCACGTATTTCTGGTTGATTTCTCCAATAGCTTCCATCAGATCCGTGCCAGTTTTGTCGGGATACGAGCAGCCACGTTCATGCTCCTCCAGCTCTTTATAAGCCCCCTCCCACGTGCATCCCAGTCGCTTAAACGAGCAGGATACGATCCTGGAGTAGGAAACAAAGTGCACACCCACGCACACGCACATTCACGAGTGAAAGTGCCACACACACGCATGCACACACACACAAAGAAATTAATTCCAATGGTCCAGTTTGAGCACAAAACGAACACAGAATGAAAACAACAGAATGATTACAAAGTAGCAAATGACAATGAAACATAATTATGAGTGCAAAATTTTGTTAAATATACAGGAGATTACATTAAATATTCTAATTCAAGGATGTTCGTTAATTTAATAGTATTCCTACAAAAAAGATAAAAATTAAGCCTATATTTATGAATACATTAAAATGAAGAAGGCAGAGTAGACAATTCATACACATGTGAAATGACAAAGGACAATGAAAGGACAATGATGTACAAATATCACACGCACGGTAACCTGCACACACTCTACAAACCTTTCCTCATAGCTTATTACCACCAACGACGTTAAATCTGCTCAAACAGAAGTGACGATACCTGAGAACAAGTCGTGCAGTATTACTACATCATATCTTACATAACGTCAAGAGAATACATAAAATTCAACTAATTTCAGCCAATTGAGACATAATTTGATAAAGAAATACAATTTGTGAGTTATTAGTAGAACTTCGAAGAGGTCACATCTAATTCAGTTTTATTCTAAATAACTAAGAAATATTTAGATATGATGAAGTTAAATAATATCTACTATGTATTTGTTCATTTTAAAACTCTTTAATTTTTACATATCAATATAATAATAGTTCAAAGGCAATCAAGATGAAATTCCAAACTACATATATGAACAACAAAACTCCAAAATTTTAAACTTCATAATAACTATACAATGTATTCCTTCTAAAGTTAAATATGCAAAAATCCGATCATGAAGTATTAAGACTTTAATTTAACAATAACTTACTGAACAGTAATAAGCAGCACTGAAATAAAAATATAAACGAAATTAAATACATAAAACATATATAAAATACTCAACACCAACAGGTAAATGATTACACTTCCGTCAATTCAGGCAAAATAAATATATAATCGTTTAACTGGAAAATAAAATTATTTATTAAATTAAAACATATCACATTAATAAATTCATATACAGTGACTACATTTACTTAGCTATATACTGCATCATTACATAGCTACATATTAAATAATTACATAGCTACATACTACATCATTACATGGCTACATATTAAATAATTACATAGCTACATACTACATCATTACATAACTACATACTACATCATTATATAGCTACATATTACATTGTTGCATAGTTACATATTATATCAGTACATAGCTACATATTACATCATTACATAGCTACATATTACATCATTACATAGCTACATATTACATCATTGCATAGCAACATACTACATGATTACATAACTACATATTGCATAATTACATAGCTACATCATTATAACAATACATAACTACATATTACATCATTACATAGCTACATAATACATCAATACATAGCTACGTATGACATCATTACATAGCTACATATTACATCATTACATAGCTACATATTACATCATTGCATAGCTACATATTATATCAGTACATAGCTACATATTACATCATTGCATAGCTACATATTACATCATTACATAGCTATATATTACATCATTACATAGCTGCATATTACATAGCTACATATTACATCATTACATAGCTGCATATTACATCATTACATAGCTACATATTACATCATTGCATAGCTACATACTACATGATTACATCACTACATATTGCATAATTACATAGCTACATACTACATCATTATAACAATACATAGCTACATATTACATCATTACATAGCTACTATTACATCATTACATAGCTACATATGACATCATTACATAGCTACGTATGACATCATTACATAGCTACATATTACATCATTACATAGCTACATATTACAGCAATACATAGCTACATACCACATCGTCACACAGCTAAAATACATACATAGTCCAAGCAAATCAATATACGAATAGCAGAGACTAATACAGTAAACAGTAACAGAAAATGTAAACACATTAATACAAATACAGCAAATAAATCACAAGAACAACCAAACAACCAACCAGCAAAGTAGATAAGTGTATACCCAGCATAGACATATACATATACATTATATTCCACATTACAAGCAATATGTGTAATTTACATATTAAATTAAAAGCACTACATGTATTTTACATACCAGACTACAAGCACTACATGCAAATTACATACCAGACTACAAGCATTACATGTAAATTACATACCAAATTACAAACACTACATGTAAATTACATACAAATTGCAAGCAATATGCAACGAAGATACACCCTGGACAACTAAAATAATTTCATATTTTACAGATATCGTAGTCAAACAGCACAAAAGAACACAAAACAGGCACCAACATGCCTGTATATCCGCAAAAATAAATACAACCATTAATTTCTCTAAGCAACTACACACAAATTTTACAATATATGGCTATAATTACACACAATTTGCTAGTGTGAAATTTGCTAGTGTGTACTATGCAAACCGTTTATAGCTTCTAGGTGCTCATCTAAATTTTTGTGAGTAAAAGCTAAAGGACTAAGTCTAAGATTTCTGTGTTTACATATAAAAATGTTGATATAATGAGTAGTAGTTGATTAGCTGACACATCGCGCATGCACATCAGTGCATAAATTAAAATCACAAATACACTCATACAAATGTAACCGTAGCGCTAGTACTGCCACACATATATGAGCTTGCATCATCATGCGTGGACACACACATACACATACATCTAGAAACACATACACATACATGTACACACACGTACATGTATGTGTATGCGTTTCTAAATACATGTACACACATATAAGAGCTTGTATCAACTCACGAGTACACACACACACATAAACATCTAGAAACACATACACACACATACATGTACACACACGTACATGTACACACACATATAAGAGCTCATATCAACACAAGAGTACAAATCATACAAAAATCTACAAACATATACACGCACATACATGTACACACTCGCACATATAAGAGCTCGCATCATCAAGTGAGAACACATACACCTACAGACATGCTCACACAAATGAATGTACACACACATACATGTACACAAACACATATGCGCACGCACACACACGTAAGCACACACACACAATCTTTCAGCTTAGCACACCGACTATTGGCAGTAAATCCACACAATTGCTAGCACCTAATATGATAACCAAGTTGAAATTAACTAATAAAATCATCCAGCCCAGTTTTTCTGCAAGACTAGCTTTACTACCAAACTAATATTTATGGTGTATGTATCCTATGCTCTAGGTTGTAAATTAATATGATGCAAAATTCTCTAGGCATAACCTTGCTCCATACTGAACAGTATGAAGCAAGGTAGCCGATCAATTTTAATTATTTTATCTCAAGCCAAAGGCTAGCTAGCTTTTCACATCTAAAATTACATCATATTTCTAGAAGAACTCAAAATGATTTTCTAATACTATCTCCAACACCGGCATTAATTGATTGCTATGAAACATGATCTTCTACTTTCGAATGTCCTGCTTTTTTCGTGACAACGTACTAATTGAAGAAATAGGCATTGTATATATTGTGTTTATAGTTGATTGATTTAGCATCGTTTGTATTTTGACTCCGCATCATTTGTATAATATCAATAGTTATGGAGACCACAAGCAAGAACGACAATTTATAAACTTTATTATTACCACAATATGAATAATAGCAATAGTTCACACTAAGTCAGTTTTTTAAGAGTTATTCAGTTCAAACAGTATTATATAGCTACAGGTGGAAAGTGCAGTGTCCTATGTAAATAAAAACCACACATTTTACTCTTCAATAAACACTACTCAGATAACAAATAATGGAAAGAAAGTACAAAGATCATAATATTCACCCTAAAATATTTTAACACAACCACCAACCATTCAAATAATTTATTACTCCAATTATAAAACAAGACAAATATCAGAAACGTCATTTACATAATAATACGGAAATGAAACGAATATATACTAACATATCGTAAAGTCGCACATACAAGCTTTTACAAAATCAGATATAAATATTGAAATATATGCAGCATCTAAAAGTATCAAGTAAATTGGTATTATAGAGAGCAATAAAAATAGCTGTACAGTGGGCCTATAGTCAAATATTATATGATACATATTGCAGCAGATCACATCAAGTAAGAATAGCCTTAATGATGTGATCAATAAAATTGTAGATCAATGGAGTGCTCAGCAGTGGGCAATGACTGCAGAGTGATTAGAATTTTTACCTTGAATGCACCATTTGATATTGCCAATGAGAGAGAATGAAAAAATGTAAAATCTCAAATGCTGCATACATTTATGTCCATATAGGATACACTCAAACTGTTAAAAACATTATACACACTATTGAAACAGTTAAGTTTTCGGTAACTTGTTATCATATTTCATACACGTAAAACAGTATATTCAAATTGCTTAAAATCTTATCACAGCGAAAAGCAATTAAACCATCATGTTTAAAATATTGGCAAATGCCATTGACTGAACAAATAAAATTACATTACAGCTGAAATGTTCGTAAACCTGTCAAGGCAGTCTTTATTTAATATCACACTTCTATACTGATAGTTAGATCATACACATCTCATCAATAATAAAACTCTCTTAAATTCACAATATACATTCTACTACTTATAACCTGCATATAATGTAACGAGATTTTTGCTTTTTACTCAGTTCAAATCATACACATGCACAAAAAATTTATTACTTCATTTTGAATGATAAATATCACACATTTTCTCTGCTAGATCAGAGAAATTTTCCTGATCCAGTAAAGAACTTTTAGTGCACTAAATAAATAAAAAATCAGTAGCCCTAAATAATAAACAATAGCCCTTTAATAGTAATAATAATAATAATAGCCTTTTTAAATATTGTGATAAACATTATATGGGAATGAATAAAATTAAAGGAAAAAAATTAAAATTTCCATTTATTTATCTCAAGCATTTATTAAAATAATTGAGATGAATTTTTTTGAAGATTTATAACTTAGTAAAAATTCATCATCAACTTCCCTTAAATCCCAGTTTAACCAGTGTCGGGATACGAATAGACTTTCTATCCATTTGTTTTAGTTTTTGTAGCAATTTCTGGAGCCTAGACGCTCACCAACCGACTGCCCTTTCTGATTTTGGTTTGGATCTAGTTTTTATGTCGCCTTCTATGACATGTGCATATTTATACAGTTGGTCTATTCTTCAAGCAACCCGGACAAAATACAGAAATAACAGTAAAAATTAAATAAAATATTTTAATGTAAGTTTTTCAGTTAGCTAAGATTTAATTAAATCATGAATGCATAATTTTAAAAAGTTTATTCAATAATTTAGCAAAAAATATGAAGGAAAACTTTAAAAAAAACAGCAAAATGTAATCTCCAACACTAAATCCCCATCTTGTGAATACTGGTAGCCTCCATAACTGAATGAAGAACTAAAATGACTAGAGTAAGACGCTTTGATATTTACGAGTAGAAAAATATCAAAGAAAACAATTTGCCAGTTTAAGTTTATGGAATGAGACATTACCCGCGAGCAGAAGAATTCCAAGGTGCTTCCATAGGTGCTGACACTGCAGCTGAGGATTGTCAAACTAGGTAAAGCTGCAGGTTTGTCAAAACAACATAGAACAACACAGAGGCAGCAAAACAGTTGGTATTTTCTTGCCAGAAGACAACTGACAGATTAGTAAGGAAAGTAAAAGTGATGATAAGTATAAACTGAATTCATTTGTAGCTATACTAACTGATGCTGAATATGACAGATGGATAAATATTCTGCAGATTGGCCCTTTAAAGTATTAAATACTTCTCCAGACCATCAAATTTTTTGGGTCAAAACAAATTCAACGAATATGATCCGAGTATAAATGTAACATTTGCAAATACACAATAATGCGCAAAATATAAATAGAAAAATACATCTATACCCAGAACATAGTTATGATAATACATGGGTGGTCTTAAAATTTACTGCAGAACATTTATAAAGAGCGCCATCACGTCATATATGAATCAGCATCAGATTAAAAACATAGCCGTCGACATACCTATCGCGGCAGACGTTGGTTTCGTGGTGAACCATCTTGTGTCTTGGCAGCTGACCATTGCAGTACTGGCAGGAGCAAGGCAGCTCAGAGATTGCCTTCTCTACTGCCAGGTTGCGCACACATGGCGTGCGGTTAATCTCGCAGCGACAGCTGGGACACGTGGCTGCCTCGTCCTTCAGTCTGGCATCAGCCAAGAGGTGCCACAGGCAGCTTGCACACATCAAGTGACCGTTGCTGCACTATTGCATTAAAAACATACTGTTGTTACACTGATGCATTAAAAACAGAGCATTGCTACACTTTTGCATTATACACAGACCTTTGTTACACTGGAGCTTTAAAAACAGACCGTTGCTACTCTGATGTATTAAAAACCAAGTGTTCCTGCACTGTTGCATTAAAAACTGACTTTTGCTACACTGTTGCTTTATACACAACCTTTGTTACACTGGTGCATTTAAAACAGACCATTGCTACTCTGATGTATTAAAAACAGATTGTTGCTTCATTGTTGTATTAAAAGTAGACCATTGTTACACTGCTTTATTAAAAACAGACCATTGTATAATATTTCATTAAAAATAAACAGTGCTGTATTAAATATGACTTCTGCTACATCATCATCTTTTAAATTGCCGTTTAGCTAGGGTCTTTTAAATAATAGCTGTTGCTGCACTGTTAGATGAAAAAACAACCCATCGCTATACTATACCATTAAATAATACCTAAATACCTACACTATTGAGTTAGAAAATCCATCCCTCCAATGTTGAAAAAAAAACATCTCGCAACTAAAAACACTTTGCATTAAGAACAGATCTACACAAGCTTATAATTGCATTGCAAGGTTAAGTTGCAAAATATACAGTAGTGAAATGACCATCCTTAATGATGTAGATCTAACACAACTACTATGTATACTTTAACCATTCAGCAGTCTATAGGCCATGATCCATTTACTGGTCAAGCCAATACCGGTAATCAAGATTTTACTCTCTGATCAGTGCATGGAGTCAAGAAAACGATTCAAACCCTGAATAATTTATTATATAATTCCCAGACAATAAATAATCGTTTATAGGTTTCTTTGAGTGGCCATGGCACCCCCAAACTGAAAATTAAAACAAAACTACAGTTTTGCTAATTTTATGCAGCTCTTCCCTCAGTCTCAATTTAATACTTTTGAGGCTTGGTGATCCACATCAACTATTTTAAATCACTTGAGTAGACAAGAGAAATGTTTCCTTTTATCAGTCTACAGTATTGCATAACACACAATGCCAAAACACACAAAGCTAAATTACAAAACTAAATTTAGGACTCTACTATAAAATTCTCAATTTAACAAATAAAGAAATAAATGCAAAAATCATTAAATAAAATTAATAAACCTGATAAATAGTCATATTGGACAGATCAAGGCAGACTACACAGCACAGAATTCCGTTCAATCTATCTTCCAATTTATTATCAGCACAAGATGAAGACCTTCCCTCAGCCTCAAACCCTCTCTTCAGCCTTTTTGCCTCTGGTTCCTTGATAGGTGTGTCGTTTTCAACATCAACCAACATTCGTTGTTCAGGGGCAAACTCTGGTACGGATAAAGCGCCCGTCAGCGAGGCTGTGGGACCAGCGGGGATATCAGCAGGAGCCGGAGCAACGATCTCGACCCCGGGATTAGGCTCGGCGGACATCGATCAGGTTGAAAAATTCGATGAAAAACTTCGTGAAAAATCTAAAATTTCAGTTAAACAAACCAGCTGATAGTTGTTAAATGGGCGAATCGCAGGCGTGGTTTAGATTGATGATCTAAAATAACTCCGCCCACTGAAGAGTCGTTGGATATTTACAGATGTAAGTTTTTCTTTCAGAATAGTTTTTTTTCACAAATAATTTCAGTAATAGTCATACTTAAGAGCCACAAAAGCTCAAAATGCTAATTTTTAGGATTCGGCCCGTTCGTACATTCTGTTTTAGGCCTAAATTTTAATTTAGTTTGTTCAAGACGTCCTAGTTACTGACACTATTGTTGTTTATGGATTTAAAGCTCTTGCCTTGCAATGACTCATTAGGGTCGTCTTTATTTAAATGGAAATAGGGGGCAGACATACTAAAAATTTAAGCATCACGAAAAGAATAGCTAAAAGATACAAATCGGAGCCGTTGATCCATTCTTTACTCAAAATACTCTTGTCATAAAACTGATGATGATAAACTAAAAATTTAATTTAATTTAGTTCTATAGCTGCATATTAACTAATCGTAAATTAATATTTTAAATTGTTAATTAAAAATATTCAATTATGCCCAAATATATTATATAATTATATTAAAATATACTCGCATTGTTGTCGCACTTGTGTTGAGTCCGGGTTGCTGAAGAATAGACGAACCGTGTAATGCACAGGTCGTAAATGGCGACAATTAAAGCACTAAGATCCTAATCAATGTCAGATTAGGGCCTTAATTAAATCCAATGGGTTGGTGATCCATGATATGGTCTAAAATTGGTTTTACAAAATGCTATATCCAGACCATAGCTAAACTGAGATTCAAGGGAAGGTAATGATGATGTTAATTAAATGTAATTTATTCAAATTAATTATTATACAAAACTTCTGTATTTAAACTTAAATTAATTAGGCCCATTACTATTGAAAAAAGAAATTTTGCATTTTATGCCCATGATAAAATTGTAAATAAAAGCAAGTACGACAAGTAAACATGAACAGGCTCAAACAAATCATACACTTTCAAAAATGTCATATTTGCGCTAACAAACCGACAAACATAGGCCTACACCATGAAACTACATTGCGTATGTCAAAACCTGCATGTTTACGTGTATCATATTTTTACACCCGTGTACAAAATATAATACAAAAAATAAGATTGTATTACGTGCAAGTGTAATTGAGCAATAGCACTTCGTCCTTAATTATATTAAGTCACCCAATTATGGTTCAAATAGTTATAATAGCGTTAAACCTGGAAAAATACTTGTAGAGCTGTGGGAAGTCCTATTTCTTTACGCCCTCGATCATTTTTGTAGATCCTAATCCTGGATCAGGTTTATGAGTTCAAATAATATATAATATTCCATTTATTATATTTAATAAATATCACATTATCGTGAAACATTCAATTTCAATTCTTTGATTGAAGGCTTATTCATTTTATGAATTTTTATAGTCTCACAGTTGGACTGATCAAGTTGTTGGACTTTCACGATCGCCGAGTCTATTGCCTACGTACGGGATATCCTTTGCTATAAGCGCAATGCCAATGACCTTCAGTGGATTGCTTTAGTTTATTCATTCGCGCAGTCTTACAAGATTGACTCGGATTGAGCGCAAAAAAATTTGACTGAATCTGGGTCTCTTCTTTTATCTATATAAAAATAAAATATCCATAGAAACAACGAAGAATTATAATTACTATATACTCTATATATCATTGGCAGGAGCAAATGGCGAAGTCGGTAAGATACTTGACCGCGGACCAGACGGTGCGGGGTTCAACTCCTGGGCTCTCACGTCACTGACAGCGCTTTCGAGTGAGGAAACTGAAGTTAACGTTATCTTTACTTTAGCTTTTTAAGATTTACTTTTGTAGATGATTAAATTATAAAATAAACAATGCATACAGATAAAATATTGTTTTATACAATTATAGTTATGCAATTGTAATTATAATTGAATAAATGTTTATATTTGATCACATAAATATAGAGAAATTATCAACGTATACAGAAATTATCAATAAAAACTATTGGGCCTATTTAAACTTAAATATGGGTCTATAGGTATATAGGTCTATTTAAACTTAAATATAGGGCTGTTTGATTAAGTGCATATGTTAATTAGCAAAAAAGGTAAGCAATTTCAATTATGGAAGTCTATTATAATAGGCTAGTTGTAAATGTAGATACATCATTTGATTTAGATATATTTATAATTGTGGAATTTGGGGACGTGTGGTGTACGTTGCTTGTAATCGTTTGTAGGCCTTTTGAAGCTTGTTATAGCCTAATTTTTGCTTGGCTCCATATTATAGTGTTTCATGTTTTCTTTGTCAACCATGGCACTCAACTTAATTGCTGTCATTTGTATGTAGAGATGTTTTTGTATTTTATATCTAACACAAAATGCGATCAACGCATACAGCTATTTCTCAATCAATGTTCGAGCACTAATTTTACAGTGATGGCCTGCTTGAGCGGACATGTTGATATCCAAGGTTACGTGAAGGATATTTGTTTACTTCGATGTGAAGTGCTTTGGGGCGGGGCTTCATATCATTAACCTAGATTTCCTCATGGCCTTGGAAATACAAAACAATGATTTACCTTTTGGAGATAAATGGAGAAATGTTGCCAATACAATTAATTAGCGCATTGGAATGTTTAGAGATAGCGAAGCAAAATTCAACTAAAGACTAGAGAATGGTATAAAATGAGATTAACACGATCGCTATTTGCTTACATGTATGTTTAACTAATCGAATTTTATAGTGATAATTAAATTCAAATTAATAATAAGTTATTGCAGCAAAAGACATAGACACATTGCAAGATGATATATAAATAAATACATACATATATATATATATATATATATATATATATATATATATATATATATATATATATATATATATAATGCATTACAATGAAATCACTTATATTAAATTATGACTTGAAATTACGTTTACCGAACTTAATAAGTAATCATATATCCAAGGCTATTATACTTTGATGGGGCTTAACTCTTAGTCTTAATATTTTCATGTTTTGTTTCTGGTTTAAAGTCAAAGTGTCGAATCAGCTTAATGGTGTTTAAACATGCGGTCGAATAGTGACAACGAATGGTACTGATGAAAATGTTACAAGATGGCTTTATTTTCTTATAAAGATACTGTTGTTGCTAACTCAGCAAAGATTTAGCACGAGTTTGGTAGCAATGGTTGCCAAAGTTACGCTCCTGAAAATTATCTAATATCGCTCCAATTAGTTATTTATTTTTGATTGAGTTATTTTCTATTAATTGTAGTCTCTTAATATCGGATCTATGATAATCTGTCGCAACATCTAACTTCTTTAATATCGTAAGTTTAAATCGCCATATTGTATTCTAATTCTATTCACAATGCATATCAATGTATAACGTATAAAATAAACGATGTAGACGTATCGATATGCAACTCTACTTTTTATTGGTCATATTGAAACTTCGGTACTGGGAAAGAACGTTTAACAAAAAGTCATAGGACCAACAACAACAACAACGACAACAGTATGATTAAAGTACTACTGTCGTCCATGATAACATCGAGCACTGTGGAACCATATCAAAGCCGATGAGCGGAGTGAGGAGTCCGTAAACGGTGCGAGCCAAAATCCGGGAAATCAGTCCAAGGAATGGGAACTAACGGAATGGAGGTTTGTGTGTTGGTCTCAGCTCATGGACATTATATGGATAGGAAAGATAGAAGAGAAATGCTTTTAACCTCCTAGGATGAAACTGTTCGCAAAGTAAGTAAGGCTGATCAGGAGTAGATGAGTGGGTGTGCAGAGTGGAAGGGAGAGAATTCCAGATCTGTGGGGCAGTATGCTGGTAGGAGCACCTAAACAGCTTGCTGCGAGAACGAATGCTCGGTCTTTCAAGAGTCATTAGAGGACCTACTACACGAATGCCTGGAGGTAGGGGGACCCACTTGTAGTAAGTGAGACATGTAACCATTGCCATGTGTAGTGATGGACTTGTATGTTAGAGAGACTCTCTTGTATGCAACACATTCTCTAACTTTGAGCGAATTCAATGATTTGGGGATTGGCGTAACACAAGAGTATTTTGGAGCTACGAAAACTGTACGTGCAAGGGAATTCTTAAAGAACTGCAACCTATCAATCTCGCAACTGGGAAGATTGTGCCTGTGAAAAGTAAAAAGGACTAACTGGGACCATGCTGCTATAGATGTGTGACACCTTTAAAGTATTAGCTAAGTTTGCAATCCTATTTTAATATTAATTTTTGAAAATGGTCGAGAGTTATCAAAATGTATAGAAAATGACATATATAGCTGCAAATATATTACGTAATTGATAAATTTTAATCCATCCTTTAGATTAGCAAACTTTTCTTTTTATATTTCGCAAAAAAAAATTCTGTTTTAATAATCTGATATTTGAACTGTTTTTTTAAATTTAAATTTATTTGCAAATTTATTAATCAGACAGTTGTATCTTGTACAAAACTATGAAATCAACTAGAAATGTCGCACATATCTTTAATTGAGTATTGTTAAAGGCAGGGTAATGTTTGTTTTAATTTTGATACTTTCCACATTTTAAAAACTACAACTGTAGATAAAAAATTAATCAATTACAACTGCCAACTGCTGTTGATTTTTACATCATTATAATTATTTTTGTTAATTATAGTACGGGCCATTCCAGCAAGCAACAATGAATTGGTGGCTATTTATTTGTGGACTCATTGTCCACTTAATTTTCTTCTACTCCATATTTGACGTTTATTTTTCTTCTCCACTTGTCCACGGAATGGAGTCTCAACAACCGCTAGCTGCCGCTCCTGCCAGTCGACTTGTTCTTTTCGTTGCTGATGGTCTCAGAGCTGATAAACTCTTTGAATTGGATGCAACTGGAAATTCACGTGCGCCATTTTTGAGGTTCTCTCTCCAAATTGTTATCAATTACAGTCAGTTGTTTTTGAGATATTTATTATTATAGTTTTATATTTATAGTTTTATTATTTGCATAATAAAACTTATTTAAAGATTCACTCATATGTGGACACGAAGAGGAAAGCTGATGACAGAGAAGAGCAGAGGCATTGTATACCATGGACCTGCCAGTAGGCATTGCACTATGAGAGAGAATAAAATATCAATTGGAAAGGGCTGGAATATCTTGAGCACCTTTATTGCTGTCAACTTGTCACGAATTATGGCCAATTTTATTAAGGTAGTATCTCAGAATTTTGTTCAGGCGAATATATTTGTAATGGCATCTGCTCAGTGGTTGAAAGAGGGTTATAGACCTTTTATAATATGTAGTGATAGCTCTGCACACCTAATAAACTATATTGCATGTCAATGAAATTTTATAAGGGTATTATGAAATAAATTGAGAGAATATATATATATATATATATATATATATATATATATATATATATATATATATGTATATAATTTATATATATATAGAATATATATATACATATATATATATATATATATATAAAATATATATATATACTATATTATATATATATATAATTATATATATATATATATATATTTATATATATATATATATATATATATACATATATATATATATATATGTATATATATATGTATATATATATATATATATATATATATATATACAGACTGGGGCAAAAAATAATAATCCCCTAGCGAAATCTCAATAACCTTAAGAAAACTCAAAATATCTCTACACAATTTACGGAGCTTCTAGAGGAGGAATTTCTGCGTATATCCTGCAAATTTGATGAAAATATTTTAATTAGTTACGAAATGACAGCATTTTTAAAAGAAAAGTGCTAAAATCAATTTTAACAAGGCTTTTCAAAATGTCAGTCATTCCTTTTAAAGAAAATAACGACCCTGAAAAGGGCCGTTTACTTAAGTGGTGGAGTTTAGGCCTGCACTACCTTGTTAGCTATTCCAATAAAAGATGCTTAAATTTCGTTCTTCTGTTAAAATTAATCCTAAATTTTGAAGAAAATGTCCGGTACTTTTGTTTAAAAAAAGCCTTGTTAAAATTGATTTTAACATTTTTTTCGAAGAAACTCTGTATTTCTGTTACTACTGAATATATTTTCACTAAATCTGCAGGATATGTGTAGAAATTCCTCCTCTGGAAGCTCCGAAAATTTTGTAAAACTATTTTGAGTTTTGTTCAAGTTATTAAGAATTTTGGTAAAAAAATGTCTTGTTAAAACTGATTTTGCACTTTTTTCGTAGAAACGCTGTAATATTTTTCCTGCTCAATAGATTTTCATCAAAGTTTCCGGATATACGCAGAAATTCCTCTCCTAGAAGCTCCGTAAATGTCGTAGAGATATTTTGAGTTTTCTTAAAGTTATTGAGATTTCGCTAGGGGATTATTTTTTTTTGCCCCAATCTATATATATATATATATAAAATTATATTATATTTATGCATATATCTATATATTTGCGTAAATATAAGCATGAATATATATATATATATATATATATATATATTTATATACCTGTCTATATATATATTATTGCTAGACTATATAGATTAATGTATTATATAGTTCTGCTGTTCTCTCTAGACGCATGCAGGTGGAGGAAGGTTCCTGGGGCGTGTCACACACGAGGGTTCCCACTGAGTCGAGGCCGGGCCATGTGGCGATCATTGCTGGCTTCTACGAGGACGTCAGTGCCGTCGCTAAAGGTTTTCCTGCATTTATTAGAACACGAGAAATACTGTGGACATGAAGAGGAAGAAGAAGACTAAAGAGAGACTAGAGGAGGGGAGGAAATTTTTTTGTATATATTAAAGACCTGCCCATAGGCAGTTCATTGAGGGAGAGAGAGAGCGAAAGAAAGAGAGAGTGAGACAGAGAGAGAGAGAGACAGAGAGAACGAGATATTATTTTCTTTATGATATGTGCTGATTGTTGTTCTAGCAATGAATAGACCCTATGAATGTAAATATCTCCTTTTATGCTGCAAAGCATTGTTGTTTTAAAACCATTGAGTGAAATTGAATTTAAAAAATAATACTTTTTGTATTAACGCAAAACATAACTTGAGCATTGACTGTTTAGATGATACCTTTACTGATTAAATTTTCCGACTCGCAGCTTTATTATACCGCGTCATTTTACAGCTTTGTTATACAGCACTGTTTTACAGCATTGTTATACAACTTAGTTATACAACTTAGTTATACAGCTTAGTTATACAACTTAGTTATTCGGCACTGTTATAAAGCAGTGTTATACAGCATTCTTTTTGCCTTTGACAATTTGTTATCAAATTACTAATTACGTCAAGGAATGCAGTGAATAATGCTTGATGTGTTTTAATAGGTTGGAAAGAGAATCCAGTAGAATTTGATTCACTATTCAACAAGAGCTCTCATACATGGTCTTGGGGAAGCCCTGATATTCTACCAATGTTCTCTAAAGGTGTGTATAGTTATTAACATGTTGACATTTATAATGCTGATTGAAATATATCATTCTAATAGATGCTTCATTTGCTGCTTGCAGAACACCAGATTTTTATAATATAATAATGATGCAAAGATTATCATTATTATAATATCATAATGATGCAAAGATTATCATTATTATAATATAATAATGATGCAAAGATTATCATTATTATAATATAATAATGATGCAAAGATTATCATTATTATAATATAATAATGATGTAAAGACTCAACGTGTTGTGTCCGGGTTGTTTGAAGAATGGACCAACCGGTGACTGCACGTGTCGCAGAAAGCGACTAAAGCACTAAGATCCATACCAATGGCAGAAAGGCATTCGGTTGGTGAGCACCTAGGCTCCAGAAATTGCTACAAATGTATAAACGAATGGCTGGTGGTGTGGTGTAGGATAGAGAGGATTTGAGACAGTACATGTATATTTGTATTGCGATCCTGATTAAATTGGGATTCAAGGGAGGATGATGATCATGATGAGTAATGATGTAAAGATAATGTGATGAAGAAGGACGATGTCAGGAAATTGCAGGCATTGGAAATGTGGTTATGGAGAAGAACGGATAGGATTACCTAGTCTCAAAAGGTTACAAATGAGGAAGTTCTGGAGAGAGTTGGCACAGATATACAGTTGATAAATGTATTAAGAAATAGGAAGAAGGTTGGATAGGACACATTCTAGAGGGGTAAAGTCTATTAAAAGAGGTCATAGAAGGTAGAATGAAAGGAAAAAGAGTCGGAGCCAGGCCGAGATTAGGCATGTTAGATGATTTAAAGATCCACTCATATGTGGACATGAAGAGGAAAGCGGAAGACAGAGAAGAGTGGAGGTGTTATATACCATGGACCTGCCAGTAGGCAGTGCATTAGAAGAGAGAATAATGGTGCATATGAGATGATGATTATTATTATGGTGGTGGTGAGGATAACACTTTGGTGGTGGTGACGTTGCATTGATGGTGATGGTTATGGTGCTGGTGATGGTGTATTGCAATAATTGTATAAATCATAGTAATTATTGTAATAATTGTCAAAATTTTATAATAATATTGAATGATAGGAATGTTAAGAAAAGAGCTTTGTCATTGGTTTCCCCAGGAAAATGTGATTTTAGATAGTCTAATCATTCTGGGTTATGGAAATTGTCTGTTATTAATTTTGTATTGGTGACTATTTGGATACTAAGCAATGCTTATTCAAACATTTCAGTAATCTGAGCTAAATCTTAATTTTATATCTGTGGGAAATGTAGTAGGACGATAACTAAATTTTTAATGCTCTGTTCTGATTTTCAATTATTGGTAGACATTATATTACTTTGCTAAGGTGTATTTAAATTTGGGTTTGCAAAAATTAGGCCTGTGAATTGAGTGATATTTGTTAGGCAGCTTAGGCCTGTGAATTGAATGATATTTGTTAGATAGCTTAGGCCTGTGAATTGAATGAAATTTGTTAGGTAGCTTAGGCCTGTGAATTGAATGATATTTGTTAGGTAGCTTAGGCCTGTGAATTTAATTATATTGGTTAGGCGGCATAGGCCTGTAAATTTAATTATATTGGTTAGGCGGCATAGGCCTGTGAATTTAATTATATTGGTTAGGCGGCATAGGCCTGTGAATTTAATTATATTGGTTAGGCGGCATAGACCTGTGAATTTAATTATATTGGTTAGGCGGCATAGACCTGTGAATTTAATTATATTGGTTAGGCGGCATAGACCTGTGAATTTAATTATATTGGTTAGGCGGCATAGACCTGTGAATTTAATTATATTGGTTAGGCGGCATAGGCCTGTGAATTTAATTATATTGGTTAGGCGGCATAGGCCTGTGAATTTAATTATATTGGTTAGGCGGCATAGACCTGTGAATTTAATTATATTGGTTAGGCGGCATAGACCTGTGAATTTAATTATATTGGTTAGGCGGCATAGACCTGTGAATTTAATTATATTGGTTAGGCGGCATAGGCCTGTGAATTTAATTATATTGGTTAGGCGGCATAGGCCTGTGAATTTAATTATATTGGTTAGGCGGCATAGACCTGTGAATTTAATTATATTGGTTAGGCGGCATAGGCCTGTGAATTTAATTATATTGGTTAGGCGGCATAGACCTGTGAATTTAATTATATTGGTTAGGCGGCATAGACCTGTGAATTTAATTATAGTTGCTTGGCCTGTGTTTTATTCAGATAATTTTACCCCTTTGAAATGATTTTTGTAGGTGCCAAACAGGATAAGGTTTCAACATATATGTACCCCTCTGAGAATGAAGATTTTGCTGGTAATAACCTTTCTAACTTGGACTCTTGGGTTTTCGAAGAAGTGAAGGTTTGTTATAATATTTAAAAATTCCATGTTTTTTTGTATAATATTTTTTATTTAAAATATTAAATATAATAAGTTGAAAACATATTTACTCATTTTTACTACATCTTTTTTATAATCTTTTATTGTTTAGTATATAAACATTTCTATTGTGTATCATGGACCTATGGACCCACTTGTTATTTAATTTTGTGAATCTTATATTAATTACTGTTTTGCTTGAAATTCAATAACTTTTGTTTATATTACTTTTATTCGTAGTATGAACAATACTCAAACAAACTCTTACTCTTAAATTAGAAATTGTTGTTAATATAAAGAAGTGTATAGAGAGAGAGAGAGAGAGAACCATGATCATTTATTTGTCACTGAATCAAAATATAAACAAAGCGCATACAACGAATTATTGATATGAAATATAAACAAAGCGCATACAGCGCAGAATTCAAATAAAACTGCCCTCAGAATGAGCACAATTGAGCTCTATCAAGCTGAGCTCTGTATAGCTGTATTGAATTTTAAAAAAGAAATAAAGAAAAATTGAATTAATGAAAATTATTGGGTTTGCTTAAATTAAGAACTGACAAATTTAACTTAAACTCAATTGAGGATATCTATTTTTTCTGTAGACCTTCTTTTCAAAGGCTAAGAATGATAAGAAACTGAGGAAACAACTGAAGAGCAATCAAATCGTATTCTTTCTTCATCTGCTGGGTTTGGATACAAATGGACATCGACACAGACCATATTCTAGGTATGAGTAGTTAGTAAAAGTTTTAATTTAACAATAATTATATGTATATGTAGATCCCTAAATTCAACATATTTGCATCATATTTTTACTTTTCTTAATCAATCATATTTTTATTGAATTTAGCTTGAGTTTAGTTTGATAAAAAAAACTAAAATATGAAATAATAGTAGGAATTCCTTTTCCTTAGTCATATATTTAGTACTATAAGCTCAGATTCTAACATCTTTATATAATTACGTCCTGATTGTGTTGTTATATATAATTTCTGTAGTATTTACTCATTTAAGTTTTAATTTAACGATAATGATCTGAATTTGTAGATGTTAAAATTTCTTTTTATTTATAGCATTAAGCATGTAGAAGTATGCTAAAATAATAAAATATGAAATGATATAAGAATTAGTTTTCCTTAGTCATTTGTGTAGTATTATAAACTTAGCCTTTTATCAAGATCTTTTTATTATAGTTATGTCATGATAATGTTGTCATGTAGACTAATTGTTGTAGTGTGTACTGTACACATTTAGATTTTTTAACATTTATTTTATGATTTAATTAAACTTCTTACCTGTTAATTATATGTTAGTAATGCAACAATTAATTCTTTTCTTATTTTATTTAACACTGCATGTCAAATGATTTTCCTGTTCTGTGATATATTGCTCGAGCATCTGTTTTATTGCTACATTGCAGAGAATACCTTGAGAACATAAAGTTAGTGGACAAAGGGGTGCAAAGTATTGTTGAGCTATTTGAAGATTTCTATCACCATGACAAGCGTACCTCTTATATATTCACGTCTGATCATGGAATGACCGATTGGGGTATTAACCTTAATGTGAATTTAATTTTAAGTTGAATTGTTAATCCCATTAAATATGATTTCTTGAAGATGATGTGATGTTTTATTTATCGATTTGTAGTGATGTTCTTGATGAAATTAACCACAATTTAGAAGATTTAATTTGCTTAAAATTTACCATAAAAGATGACGTTCATGATGTTTCAGCAGTAGGCTATGCTATGGCCAAATTATTAGTCTTTATTAATAATTCCAATATTAAATTAATTTTATTTTTAATTAAAGCTCTAATATCAATTACAGCACTAAATTTAGTACATTTTCAATGACAGCCTTGTAGTGTAATTAAATCCATGGTAATAAACTAAGTCAAGAAGGTATTTTCCTTCTGTTGAAGGTGAAGGCAGAAGAGCTAAGACGATTAAGTTCAATTTTCTGAGTTTGAAATAATTAAAACAGTCTACTTCTAAAAGACTTCTTTTTAATCACTGTTGGTAGATAGCGAGAATGAAGAGATAAGGTGAATTCATTGAAGTCCAAGGCTGATTTTAGCCCTAATTTTTAATAATTATAATCGTTATTATGCTATGACAGAATGCAGCAACTAGATGAATCTTCCTTCAGAGATAGTTTTGAATTTCTGACAGATGAAGTTTTTTATGTTTCTAAAAGAAGTGTTCATTCGCCTCTTGCTTTAAACTTACAAATTTTGTTGTTCTACCCTTGAATTCATTAAAATTTGACTTCAGGTTTAAAAACCTTAAACTTAAGGTTTTATTTTGCAGCAAATGTGGGTTTGCTCAAGAGCTTTTTTGACTATGCAGGTTCTCACGGTGCAGGCTTGCCGAGTGAGACGCTGACTCCCTTGGTTGCCTGGGGAGCCGGGGTCAAGCGTTCAGAGCGGGTGTCAGCTGATAGGAAATACAGCGATAACTTTCTAAATGGTAACATATATCTAAGTTCTTAGGTCATGTACTATGACATTTTAATCAATCAATCAATAGGAATTTAGCGTCTGGTTTCTCGCCATAAGGCAATGTCAGGGACGTCTCTTGCGGACTCTACACAAACAGGCGCCAAAGCACCACACGATGACGACTGAGTACACAGAGACCATTTGCTTGGCCATTGTAGTGTTCTATCTATAAATATTAAATTTTCGCCTGTTTATATTAATTGCATGTAATTGTTCAAATCTAATGTGCATCTCCTGAAGTGTAACTTATATTGTTCATACTCTTTTGAAAGTAAATTGTGCTGTAACAAAATTATAGTAATATACTGACATTACTGTAATATACTTGTTAGTTTTGTGCTTATAATTGAAAGTTTCATGTATCATTCAATGAATTTTTTTTACAGTTCATAAAGACAATTTAATGAATTAAATGATATTTCTTCATTTCTTCATGTGCATCTTTGGTTAGCAATTATGTAGCCATTAATTACATATAAAGTTACTGTTACACTATTGTGACTGTCTGTTGCAGATTGGAATCTAACCGGAAGACCGAGATTTGATGTGAATCAGGTACAGCGGTTTAATATTTATTTAAATTGTATAGTGTTGTTATGAGTTGAATAATAAATTACATCTCGCATATATTTTTGTGATGTCGCCATTATAATTAAATATATGCAGCTGTAGTTATTGTCTTCTTCTGTATTTCCATAAATACAGTGCCTAAAATTCAAATTATCAATTTCATTTGATATAGGCCTACTTTTAGCTTTGCGTAACTGGTAGCGTTTTCAATATAATATATGATGTGTTTTTAAATACTACTGATACTGTGTTAGAAACACTAATTCAGTATTTGATTGATTGATCGCTGTACTCTTGCAATCGTGACTGATTGAGATCCTATGCATATGAATTCGTAATTGTGATGTTTCAGGCGGATATTTGTCCTCTAATGGCCACTCTCATTGGTGTGCCTATACCTCATCAGTCTGTTGTACGTAGACCTTTTCTGTATTGATAAATTTGTAAACTAGGATTAGAACGACCTTTTCTATTGTGTTTTTTTCTTTTGTAAATAGAGACTAGTAAATTAGCGAAAGCATCAAATTTAATGTACTTAGAATAACATTGGGAACAACATTAAGTTCTTAATAGCACGAGATAAGCTTGTCATACTGTTTTATTGCTCATTTTCAATGCCATATCTTTAAGCTGCAGTGAAAATATGCTATTCGAAACCGAAACATGTGCTCATTAAGCAATTGGTATTTATAGGAGGACAACAATAGCAAGAGAGGTACTTTTTTTGAGAGTTGCGTGTTAGTTGTTGGACCGTATTTCTGATTGTTTGTGTACTCTATACAGTGTTTCTAACGAGTATTTTCGCGCAGGATTATCTAGCTCTTTGTGGTGTATATGAAAAACACTAACTCTTCATTATTTTATTTTATTGTGTGTAAACCATCTCGGAGACTGCAGCCCGTAGTATATCTCATGTAATTTTGGCAATATTAAGGTGCTGATGTATTAGCATACATCGTTTTTTCAAAATGTTTAACTATTAGCCTATGATTTGCTACTAATCTACTATACACAAACTTAATCTCCTATAATCTTTAATCTATAACCTTAATCTCCTTAGTCTATGCTATTACTAACTTGACACTTTAACTCTGGACTTTTGTACTTTTCTGAATTATGATCCTTGCCAGATATTTTAGGTTCTATTTGTTGATTTTATGTTTTTTTCTTTGCAACTTCCTTATTTGTTTCATGTCATAATAAACATCAGATATTGCATACTTAACTAGAAACTAAACAAATAATCAGGAAAAGGGTTACCACAAAACAGCCTCAGCCTTGTGAGGTAATACTGTTAGTTGCAATTACTGAGAATATCAAATACGTTTACTATGTTATGTTTTCTACGCTACAGAATACCGTAGAATCTATGGAAACCGCACGCATTAATTACTGCCCAACCGTAAATATCGGAAACATAGTTATATAGATTTAAATCACACTTAGTCTACTTAAACCTTAGTTAAACCTTAATGTTCTATGCAGGGCGTCATTCCTTTGGGCTATTTGGATGGCTCGGATGAACAAAGGGCTTTGGGTATTTTCACGAACGCTAAGCAGCTACTGGCACAGTTTGAGGTTCTATTTTTTAATTATTTTTTTATTTTTTAATTATTTTTTATTATTTTTGAGGTAATTTTTTCCTATATCTAAAACGAGTTTAATTGATGTGCAGTGCTAAATTGTTTCTATCATTACAAGGATGACTATATTTTAGAAAATGTTAATTGCAGGATTTCTTTCTCTGTTGTAACGCCACAAAAATATAACAAACTATTTATTAAATAACTAATTCCTTTATAAAATTTAACTTAAAAACAGCCAATATAAATGTGCATATATTATTATAACGTTTAACAATTTTACAATTTAATTTTTACCGACTGTTACAAAATTAGTATTTTCGTATTCATTTGATTTTGAATTTTAGATAAAGATGAAGGAAAAGAAAAGCGGGACTTTTTCTTATTTCTTCACACCTTTCAAGTAAACTATTCTGCTATACTGTTTGAGACATAAATCACTCATATGCCTGTGTAACCAGTTATATTGAATTTAATATTTTCTGCTAGATTGAACATAAAAGTACATCTAAAAAAGGTGTTAACTAACTAAACATCAACTTACGAGTAGTTGAGTGTGGCTGAAATTCAAACCGTTTTCAGGTCCCATATATATGGGTCCCATAGATTTTTATGTAAATTGTTTGTTGCGGAATGGCTGCATAATATTTATAGTCACCATAGATTCAATTTTTCATTCATGACTGTACATTCGTCAGTCAATCCGTTAATATTCAATCAAACTAAATTCAAGTAAATCCTTTGTTATTGGAACATTAACATTTTTTTTGTTTTCTTTACGATACAAAAACAATTTTTAGCAGATATATGCCAAATTTCTAGTACTTGCAATACTCTATCGATTTGCTTTGCATCATTTTAGTAATTATTCGATATTCAGAAGATAGATGACCTTGGAGGCTATAGCTAAGCAGAGATTTTAATCTCTGAATTGACCGGGTATTGAACCTTGGCCTTCTGAGTAAGAGTCTTCACCATCCCTCTGAAGTGTTTAAAATAAGAAACATTATGGAGGTACATATGATCATTGCAGCTTATATGATAGGCCTTTATGGTACTGATTATGTTTCAGATCTCTGACACCTGATAAACAGGTTTGTTGTGGTTTATTATCTTCAAGAGATTAACATCGATGTTCGTTTAGGTCATTTTCGTTAACGAGAACTGTAGTTAACGTTTGTTAATATATGCAGAGATATTATATGTAGACTAATTTATTCTAATATTCAGTATAAAAATATATAATATTTAATTTTTAAATATAGTTTATTTATACTTAATATTTGTTATCATATAGCACAAGGTAAGAATCAACTATTTGGGATTGGTAGATAATTTTAAATTGTAGAATAATTTTAAATTGTAGAATAATTTTAAATTGTAGAATAATTTTAAATTGTAGAATAATTTTAAATTGTAGAATAATTTTAAATTGTAGAATAATTTTAAATTGTAGAATAATTTTAAATTGTAGAATAATTTTAAATTATAGAATAATTTTAAATTGTAGAATAATTTTAAATTATAGAATAATTTTAAATTGTAGAATAATTTTAAATTGTAGAATAATTTTAAATTGTAGAATAATTTTAAATTGTAGAATAATTTTAAATTGTAGAATAATTTTAAATTGTAGAATAATTTTAAATTATAGAATAATTTTAAATTGTAGAATAATTTTAAATTATAGAATAATTTTAAATTGTAGAATAATTTTAAATTGTAGAATAATTTTAAATTGTAGAATAATTTTAAATTGTAGAATAATTTTAAATTGTAGAATAATTTTAAATTGTAGAATAATTTTAAATTGTAGAATAATTTTAAATTGTAGAATAATTTTAAATTGTAGAATAATTTTAAATTATAGAATAATTTTAAATTGTAGAATAATTTTAAATTATAGAATAATTTTAAATTGTAGAATAATTTTAAATTATAGAATAATTTTAAATTGTAGAATAATTTTAAATTCTAGAATAATTTTAAATTGTAGAATAATTTTAAATTGTAGAATAATTTTAAATTATAGAATAATTTTAAATTGTAGAATAATTTTAAATTGTAGAATAATTTTAAATTGTAGAATAATTTTAAATTGTAGAATAATTTTAAATTGAATAATTTTAAATTATAGAATAATTTTAAATTGTAGCTTGTTCAGATTTTATTGAGAAGATTTAAATTAATACAAATCTCCTAACTGATGATGTAAGTAATACTTTTTTTCAATTTTCTTTAATTGTTGTTGCGGTTTATTTAGATTGATGCAGTTCGACAAATTAAAAAGTTGCTACAAGAAAGACAATTTTTAGAAGTTGTAAGTACAAGTTCAATTATTTTATACGGCTGTAAATAAAAATAGATATATTTATTTATAGAGATATTTATTGTCTGAAATTTTTCAACTGCTCTTGAGAATAACATGTTAGAGGTTTGTATAGCATTAATGATAGATAAGATTTGCTTTCCTGGATGAATGATAGTAACATGATACTTTGTGATTCTTTTGAGGTCTGTTAATTTTTTGTACCTATTGAGGTTAAGGATCATTTTTAATCTCGTACTGTTACTGTCGGCTACCATTGCTAACGAGCCTTCTCGAGTTCGAGTATTTGGACATACGTATTAATTATATTCATTGTTAATCTGTATCTATCTTTTTCTGTATCTTTAAGCTCTTTCTATTTCCAAGTCTTCTCTTGTTTCACTTTTCTCTCATACGAAATTCTGTGCTTGCAACGTTGCACTTATAAAGTTTTTCATTTATGTCAATTTTAAATTTGCTATCCCGACCCTAGGTAAACTGTGATTCAGGGAAGGATGATAACGATGTTAATTTTTAGTTAGAACTAGTAAGATTTAAATTCATTTAAATTGTAAGTTTTCTGGGTTATTATCTTAATCGATTTTCATTTCATTGAAATTTTGACAATTAGTATTTCTGCTAGATACTCTGTGTTATTTTGCAGCAGTAATTGATTGGGACTGGTTCTTTGATTGACAGTAAATACATTTATTGATCGTATTTAGATTAACAAGTCTCGTGAACTCATTGCACTTGCTCTGGAGGGTCTCACATACTATCATAGATATGATCGAGTTTTTCTAGGGTTAGTATTTTAGTGAATTCATATTTTAGAATTTTTGTGAGTATTTTAGTGAATTCATATTTTAGTATTTTTGTGAGTATTTTTCAGGTGACGCCTTCTTGCCATCACTCTCTATATTCTTAGTTTCATTGCAATGCTGCTTGTCTAATCTGGCTAATTCATGCAAGATAATCTAGTTAATTGCTCATCATCATCATCTTCCCTTGAATCCCAGTTTAGCTAGAGTCGGGAAATCTTGTTAAAAGCTAGTAAAGCTAAGGTTAACGTCAGTTTCCTCACTCGAAAGCGATGTCAGTGACGGACTAGCCCAGGATTTGAACCCCACACCTACGATCCGTGGCCGAGTATCTTACCGACCACGGATTTATCTTATCTTAATTGATATCAATCAAGATAATCTAGTCAGTAATTTATTTCATTATATAGTTATTTATTTAAAACCACTACACTTTACAAAAGAACATAACAATAGCTAATTAACTGAGACAGTGAACAATGGTATGCGGCTTCCTGAAGAGCCCTAAGGCAATTGATGTCATGCAGAAATGCCACCACGAAGCCATAAAGTGTTTGATTGTTCTACTTGATGCCAACGGCCTGTGAAGAATGGGGTACCAGTGCCCAGATTTGACGTCTTTTGTATGGCAAACGTTAACTCTTTGTTACCATATCAGCAACAGTCGACTGCACTTTTCGTTTTTCTACCCTCTGACTACACTAGCTATCCGAATTAAGAAGCAATTTTCTCGCCATTGGACTTGAAAACAAGTAATACTGGAGTAATTTTCATCTTACTTTGGTAAGTTCATTAATCATAGGTTAATCATTAATCATCGATGTTATGGGAATTTTATATGAGAAAGCTGTTAATATGTACGTATGTGTGCATGATATAATTTTATATACATGTATTCTAGAATTTATTCAAACATTTTGATTACAATTTTTCTGTTGTAAATTTTTTAAATGCATTTGATGATAACGCAGAGCCAGTATTGCTGCTGGATTTATCGGTTGGATGGCTTACGTTGCTTCTGAGCTGCTCGTTAATCACACTAACATCGTGAAACAGACGCCCTCGTCAAAGAATGGAGGCCACAAGAACGCTCTCCACAAATTCCTCAGATATATCTTCATTGTGTCCAGTCTTTTGCTCGCCTCATTTCTCTATGGTAGCCACTTTAATGATATCATTACTGCTTAAATTTTCGTCTGCTTGCGGTGTTGGTTGTGAAATCTTTAGGCAGATATGAACCTTGAGCGATAATTAATTATTTAATTAAGCGATAATTATTGATGTTTTGATCTGAACTGCGTTCGATGTTCACTTTAAGATATGAAAAGATAAAGTTTGAATATTGATATGAGAGGTATTTATAACGTTTACCTGTATAAATTTGTGACGTATGTGAGATATTAAAATGTCATTATTAAATGATAAAATGTCATTATTAAATATATTGATTCACAGTTTTAAAAATATTGCTGACAAATATTTAAGGTTGTTATGTTTTCAGTTAATTATTTCCAATGTTGAATGTTCAATAGTTAGTTAATGAGTTAGCTAATTAATTGGATAGTTTGTTGGTTAGTTATTTAGTTAGTCTAGATAATTATATCACTGGTTAGTTAGCCAGTAAGTTATCTAGTTCAGTGAATTATATAGTTCATTGAATGAGTTCTTTAGTTCATTTAATTCTCAAATGACTATTTAGTTTGTAACTTAGCTATTTGTTTTAATTAATTAGCTATTTAAGCAGTTGACTAGTTTTATTAGTTTAATTAGGATCAACTGTTTTTTCTCAGAATATAAAGTCACAGCCAAATATTCCTATTTTGCTACATTGAAACACACCAGCACTTAACCGATTACGCATGTATATACATGCAGATGGTTATGGAAATATGCTTAAAAGTCTTGTAGACCTAATTTTGTAATGAATCTTTTGCTGAAGAACCCTCTGTTAAACCTTATGTTTGTATGTAATGTGATATTTCAGTTCAGAGTCGACCATGGACCTACTTTATCTACGCTCTGCTTCCTCTCACTCTCTGGTACATGGTGCTGCAGAGGTTAGAATCTGTTAAATAAATGCAGCTGAACCATTAGATGAAGTACATGCATAATAACGATGATAATAATAATTATTATTATTTCATTTAATTCTTAATTATTTTTAATGATAAATTAAAAATTAATTAGTTTATTTTAATATTATTTCATTTATTTATTTATATTTTTATTTATTTATTAATATTAATATTTCATGCATAATAGTGATTATAGGTACATGCAGTACATCAAAGTAAATACTGTTATCGTTTTTTAGTATGGTTATGTTCTGTATGAAACAAAATAAATGCTCTATCGACACAGAAACTTGACGTTAATTTCAGCTTTAAATTTTAACCTCTTCTGTTTTTTATGATTTACATTTTAAAATGCAGTAGTTAGTATAATGTAATGCCTTTGATAATAATTTGATAGATCGCAAATTTTATTATTATCAATCAATCTTATATTTGATTGCTTCGTGATAAACTGACAGAAGCTGTTAATCTAACTAAGCTGTTTACAGTTGGCATCTTTTATTCTGCATAAATGCTGTTATTGTTTGCCTGTTATATTGTGTAGGTTTGAAGTGTTCAGCGACTGCTTGTGGTACATAGTAAATAACCGACTGGCTTCAGCGTTTGTTATATCAACTATCGTCGCCGTATTTAGTCTAGAAGTATTGGTAATATTCTTGAAACTTTTTCAAATTTCAGTTACTGATTCTGGCTTTATTCTACTGTATTTTCTTTCAAAAAGTTTGTGAACTACTATTGGGTACTTCTATCTTAAAAGTTATTTTAATTTGCTCACAATGACTTATGGTTTTCAGTCCTGATATAATATCAAATTTATCTGCCCGCTTACTATTTTGCTTGTTCTCCCATTACTGTATTAAAATGATGAATTTGATAAGCAGCCTATTGACAATAAATAATAATGATAAATGCTTAGCGTTTGTTTCGTTTGACCAGGAAGCTCTCATCTATCTGATATTTCTGTTTCTAACTTTTTATCTCTTTTATAATTATTTTTTAAATATTAGTTTATCTTCTAACTTTTCTTATCTCTTTCTAACTTAGCTATGTTGTGTGATTTGATATTGTAATTTAAAGTTTTCAATTTAATGCACATAGTTTCAGCTGCACATAATTTTAGCCCCTATTGACTATCAATAAAAATCAAAGAATCTGCTCTCTTGTCCATACTCTCTGTATTGAGTGTAGCAGAAAGTTATTTTGTGTCACCATATCTTTAATATCAAGGCTAGGTAATACAACGATCTTTAAAACTGTAATTTATTTTGTTTTATAGATTCTTTCATTTTTCTACCGAGAGATTTTGTCGTTGGGTCTTCTGGTTATTGCCGCTTCGTCATTCATTGGAGTATATGGAACCTCAACCAATGTATGACATTCAGTATTTTCTAATGTATAAGTATTTGTAATTACTATGGTTAAATACTTAGTAGAATCAAGTTCTATAGTTTTATTATTTGAGCTTAGTTTTTATGCTCTTGTTATTAATATTTTATTGCATCTTTACGTACTAATGTGTGATTATATAGCAAATAGTAGCTAAATTGTATAAAAAGATGAAAAAATGACACCCAAGATTTGGGTGTCATTTTTACACATGTCTATTTTTACACATCAAATGATTTGATGTGTAAAAGTAAACACTATTTATTTACTGTAATTTTGATATCAAGTGATATTGATGTATATGATCAATACCATATTGAATCGATTAAGAAGCCACTATCACGTGTGAACGTTTAAATATGAATATAAAATGTAAGCCTATTTAGGCATGCAGTTAAACGTTTTAAACGAAATCCTAATTTGCATTTAATTCTTCTAAGATTAAATGAGAGTTATACCTTAGAAAAGGTCTGACGTCGATAGGTCGTAAGCTTTTAGTTTGAAAACATTACATTTATAAATTGTTTATTTTGATCCTCAATGGCGTGTTTGTTGTTTTTGTAGAATTGTAGAATTATAGGTTGGGTGATATCTTGCCTAGTACTTGCCGTGTTTCCATTGCTTCCGGTGGTTGGGAGAGATGCCAACTACGTCTATGTGTTGGTTGAATTTCTTTTCAGTTCAGTTTATAAATTTTGTTCTCTCATAGAAAAGCTGTGAAAGGTTTCTTGGTGTTTTAGTTTATTAACATTGTTTAAAGGAATTTAAAAATGTTAGTATTTATTATTTTTATTCTCTTCTGTTGCTATAGGCTACATTAAGGTGTGGATAAGGCATGGCCTGTTCTGAAGGCCATGCCTTATCAAACTCCATCGATCAAACTTGTTGATCGATGGAGTGCTCTATATTGAGCGTGAAAAGAAGCACCTGAATAAGAATATGTCTTGGATTTGCCAATTGGCACAATACTAGAGAAAGAGAGATTACCTTAAATTCTTCTTTTCTGCTATTGTAGACATTTTTATGTCTGAGCATGACGATTTCGCTTTTGTTTAGCGGTGTGAATGTCTGCTAGTAGCGTTAAAATGTTGTTCAACTTAACGCAGTATAAACGTACATGTGCGATATTGTGATGGCATCAACTTGCCATCACAATACAGTCTTTAAGAATTGTGAAAGCAGACAGTGTACTTGTAAAAAATGTAATCAATGAACCTGTCGTTTGGCTGTAAATTAGAGAGAGAAGGTAAAGTTGCCGTACTGAATCTATAATATCTGAATATATATATCTGAATCTGAATCTGTAAATCGCTTTTTAAATATTTGTAGCTATTTAAGTGGAGCTAGTGGGATTGTTCTGTCTCTGTTCTGCAACCTCAGGTAATTTTTAAGTTACTGAAATCTATTCATTATCTTCTCATCTCTTTTCTCTCGTTAAGTAGGAGCAGTCCCATGTAAACCTGTGAAGCTTTGACGAAAGTAACGTTCCAGCTGCGCGTGCATTGATGTAGAACGCTTATTTAACGAGGAAGTATCGCCTATATAACAATGAAGTATCTTCTTAATTAGGTGGTACATTGGTTGTAGAATGCTTATATAGCGATGAAGTTTCTTCTGAATTACGTGGTACATTGGTTGCTCGTCACGTTGATGACCTGATGGAACCATGTCTCGAATCTCTGGCTCGTTGACATTTCTTTTGACGTTGAACCTGATAAATTAAATGCCGATGAGTTGGTGGCTTGTTAGCAAGTTATTCGACTGCGGATCAGAATGTGGAGGGTTCAAGTATGGTGCTAATCCCTTCACTTATGTGATTTAGAGACTGAAAACTAACTGGGCTGTAGCTTTGTTATGTTGTGTTTACATCAGTTTGATCACTAGAGTGCTCTTGAATATATGCATTTTTCGATATATCAATGTAATAAAATTAATGGATTAAATCAATATTAAATATGCGATGTCGGTAAGATATTCGACTGCGGATCAGTACGTGCAGGGTTCAAATCCTGGGCTCGCCCGTCACTGACAACACTTTCTAGTGAGGAAACTGACGTTAACATATGCATTTTTTAGCTTTTTAAAAATGTACAGTGTAACCCGGTACAATTTTAAAAAATAGTACGTTTAATATTGAGCTATAATATTTAAATTTAGATTAATTCTATTGTTTGTAGAGAAAAAAGCTGTAAAGCTCATGTCAACTTCAATTGCATCACTCGGAAGCTGTATAAATGACAGAAGAGCCCAGGATTTGAACCCGCACATACTGTTACGATATAAAGATATCATACTGGTCAGATATAAAGCTAAAAAGCTAACATTAACGTCAGTTTCCTCCATCGAAAGCGATGTCAGTGATGTACGAGCCCAGGATTTGAACCCCTCACATACTGATCCGCAGTCAGTTAATATTTCAGTTGTGACTCTGTCAGTAGAGCAATGCTGATTAGTCATGTGATCAACTGAAGACATTTCAAATATGAACTTTATTGATTACGGCAATTATTGCCTAATATTATAAATTTTGTAACATAATGTACAGCCATCCTGTAGCTTTTCACATTTTATACTCATTTAGTTCGTTAATTTTATTTTAAATTATTGTCAGTGATAACTTTTTAACTTCTTTCTTATAGGCTTTCCAGATCCGTCGTCCATGCAGACAAGAAATCAAGCTCTTTTTCAGTTTTCCCTTGGCTTCAGCAGTTGATTGTCCTGTTATCTTTACTCATCGTTTACATCACCGCATCGAAACTCAAATCTAGGAGCAATATTTCTCTATTCAGTCAGTCAGGCAGCTGGATTATTTTAGGTTTGTTAGCTGGTTAATTACTGTTATTCAATAGAATTAATGTTAATCGCGCTTTAACGTCAGTTTCTCATGCAGTCATCAGAAGCTCAAACATTAAACACTAAACCGACCAGAATAAGAACTTGAGGAGTATGATTTGGTAGTTATTCTTCAACCGTTAAGCTGTAAGCAAGAATATGAAGCTGTTATTATTGAATCTGCTTTAGAATTAAGATATTTTCTTTAGGTATAAGCGACAATTTAAAGCTGTAAAAGTCGATGTTATATCAGTGGCATTACTCTGTAAAGTGATATCAGTAACGGTCGAGCCCAGGATTTGAATCCACACTTACTGATCCGCGGTCGGATATCTTGCCGACATCGCCGCTGGCTCCAACCAGCTATTTAATTTATCAATTTTTAAATGTAGGCATAGGAAATGAAATACCGTATTGATGTGATAAGCTGTTTGCTTGGTTACTCGTGTTTTGAAAACTTTGTAGACTTATTGAGTGAAAGTTTACTTAGATATCAGCATTACGTTAGAGGGAAAGAGATTGTGAGAGAAAGAGAAGAGAGCGAGAGAGATATAGAAATGAATTAATAACGTGCTTATTCAGTTGGTAAATCTAATGTACGAAATTGAAAATATTTTACTAGATAGAACTGTTGCATATATGGTGATCTAAACGTGTAAAAGCCCTCTCTATGTTGCTTCAGTACTTGTGTTATACATGTATGCGTAATGTAGGATCATCTTTCCTGCTGCCAATGCTCACGTCTCTATGTAATATGTACATATATTACTTGTGTTATGTAGGGTCATCTTTCTTGCTGCCTATGCTCACGTCTCTATGTAATATGTACTTATATTACTTGTTCTATGTAGAATCATCTTTCCTGCTGCCAATGCTCACGTCTCTATGTACTGTGTACTTATATTACTTGTTCTATGTAGGATCATCTTTCCTGCTGCCTATGCTGACGTCAAGCAGAGTCTACTCTCGCCTGATGACCATCAGTCTCGCCTTCCTCTCTCCCTACCTCCTGCTCAGCACCTCGTATCCTCTCTTTTTAATCTGTCTCGTTGTATGCGCTTTGTGTATATTTTGATTCAGTTACAATTAAATGATCATGGTTCTCTCTCTCTTCTGCTGCAGAAATGTTCAATTCAATATTAAACTTTTAATTAAAGGGTAATAAACTCACATTGTCTAAAACGCTACTTTGAAATAAACCGTTAACTCTCTATTTCCAACATTCGTATGATTTTATAAAAACCAGTACATCGATAATTATGTTGTAAAAGCTTACTTTGCCAATGACGTTAGTTATAACTTGTTAAGTGTTGAATACTGCCTTCCATTAATGTGTAAGTTTTTGCTTCGTAACTCGACAAAAGTTAGCAAGTTTATCTTGTATCAGAACTGAGCAGATTGAAAGAGCTAAATTATGATATGACTTGCAGCTGAGCTCCGTTCATGGACTGCGCTGCACCAGTAGCGTTGTAGGTTAAGTTTCTAACTGTGGATCAGTACGTGCAGGGTTCAGATCCAGGGCTCGTATCTTCACACTCGTGCTTTAAAACGGAAGCGTTAAGCTGGGCTTAAGCTGGGCCCACTGACAGATTAAACTCTCAGCACCGCAGACAAGAGTCTGCGGTGCTGAGAGTTTAATCTGTCAGTGGGATCGTACTGAATAAAGAATTAAGAAATTAAATGTACGTTTGAAGAATTTCTGCTAACTAATTTCAATTGAGATAATGAATCAATAATTAGTGGATTTTCAAGTTAGCATTTATCGACTTTGTGTGCAAATCTTGCATAGGAGTACTTTTAAACTTCATTATCTAAGAACATTTTGGTATTGTCCCAAAGCTCTTCTTCAGACGAAAAATCGGAAGTTAAAATTACAATGATATAGTTTAACGTGGGACTCTTTAACAGTGCTTGATCAGCTACGAGGCCGTGTTCTATGTTGTTCTCTGTGTTGTTCTCTTCCACTGGCTGCACGTGGAAGCCGATCAGTCGTTAGGAACTCAAGTCCAGGTACCTTCTTTCCTTGTCTCTCTTTCACTATCTCTCTCCCTGTTTCTCTCTCTCTGTCTGTCTGTCTCTTTATCTGTCGGTTTGTCTGTCTGTTTGTGTGTATTTATGTATATCTGCCTGTCTTTCTGTCTCTTTATGTATCTTTCTATCTATTGTATCTTCATTTATCTCCACACTCTCGATGTTTATTAGAAATTGTAAATTCAAGGTGCTCTCTACGCGAAGTCTACACGTACTCTCAATTATAAAATCTCTCTTCATGGATGCTTAATGTAATTTCTTAAGTTAACAAAATTAGCTTCTGATATGGCTTACCATTGCATTCCTCAGCAATTTACAGTAATTATATCAAAATTTACTTGCATTTTATATATTTATTTTTTCCTTTATTCTCTGCTTCATCTGTTCTCTGCTTGATATTATTTTTAATAATAATATTAATTGGTAATAGGGATTGAGTGATAATATCGTATGGGGCAGAGAGGAGTGGAGAAGGTCTATTCATATCCCGACCCTAGTTAAAATGGGATTAATGGGAAGATGATGATGATGAAGATGATGATAGTGATGATGATGAGGATGATGATGATTGGTAATGAACTCTGAGCACAATCTTCTTCTTAGCGAATGTCGCACTCGTTTAAGCATCTTTTAGCAACTTCATCTGTGTAGACAATCCAAACCACCATCGAGCTTTGACATTGGGCACTCTTGCGCAATGTAAAGCATAATGAAATATCATTGGCTTAAATCAAGTATAATATTGCTTGAATCATTTAATTTTAATTGACAACGAAAGTTTCTGAAGTTTTCGTGTAAGATCTGATATATTGTCAGACGCGTAATATTAATGATATTTGTGATTTCAGCTGTCAAGGTTAGATTTCAGGAATCTGGTGCCCATTGGAGCTTCACATCGGCACCTGATCGTAACTGATCTGAGGAGTGCCTACCTCTTTGTATCCTTTTAAACTCTGAACTCTAAACTCTTTTTATTTTACTTATCATTCTATGAATCAGCTGTGTCAGGACTTCACAGTGTATCGATGATTCAACGGTCATTTTTTCCGAAGGCTATATCAAGGAGGTCTCCTGACAACGTCAGAGAGGTCTCCTGACAATGTCAGAGAGGTCTCCTGACAATGTCAAAGAGGTCTCCTGACAATGGCAGATAGGTCGTCTGACAATGTCAGAGAGGTCTCCTGACAATGGCAGAGAGGTCTCCTGACATATTACAGGTCGTCTTTGTAGTGAGATATTAGTTGACTGATCAGTGAAGTGGTCATTAATGAGATTTGATTCATACGCTCGATTGAAATTGAAATTTTCGTCTTAAACCTGCCATTTATTTGCGCTCGGTAGACAGAGAAGAATGCTAATATATTTACTTATTTATTAAATAGTTAGGACATCAAAAAACTTTTCTCTGACCTGTAGACTTCGGATCACATGTATGTAGTAGACTATAGTTCTCATGTAGGTGCAGGCCTGCATGTAAGTAATCTAGACAATTATAGCGATTTGAGTCTTATTTTAGAAAATTTCTGTTGGGACTGTCGAGTTGTTGTGATTTCCTGACAGTTATTTTTTATCAGATATTTTTTCTGCTGTGTGCTTTCTTCGGCACTGGTAACATAGCGAGCGTCAATAGCTTCGACCCGACATCTGTTCTCTGCTTTGTGTCTGTGTTCAATCCATTCGTCATGGGAGCGCTCATGATCTGCAAGGTAAGAAAAACTAAACGCTAATGTTAACGTCAGTTTCTCCACTTGAAAGCGATGTCGGTGACGTGCGAGCCCAGGATTTGAACCACACATACTGATCCGCGGTCCAATATCTTACTGACATCGCCACTGGCTTCAGCCAGGTAGGCACTATATCATAGTGTAGCAAAATATTTAATATTTTATTTCCTACATGCTATGGATTACATGTAATTAAATAATTATCAGTCAGTAGGTCATCATCAGTTCCTTGCGTTCTGTACTGAACATAGGGCGGCAACATTCCTCCATTCGTTTCTATCATCAGCAATCTTCACAGCGTCTTCCCATGAAATGTTTAATGCTCTCAAATCCTTGTTGATCGTAGTTAGCTAAGTACTTCTAGGTCTTCCTCATAGGTCTAGTCATTAGTGTTGAGAATTGATAACAGAAGCATAATGAAAAAAAATGAAAATAATGAGAAAAGAGGTTAATGAAATACATTATTTGGGATTAGTTTTGGTGTCATCAAAAAGTTAAAAATTAATATTCAAAATCGTAAACATAAATTTTTTAGAGCACTTAACGCTATCTTCAGCAAAATTGGGGGCAACGCTGCACCTTCTGTAGTAATCTCACTTGTTGAATCGTATTGTGTACCTATTTTGCTGTATGGTTCTGAATGTGTAGAATTGGCAAAGTCTCTGACTCAGAGCCTAGAAAATGCTTATTCTCAATTGTTTAGCAAGTTATTTCGTACATTCGATAAGAAAACAATTAATCAATGTCAGTTTTTTTCGGGTCAATTGCCGATTGAACTACAGATTGCAAATAGAAGATTTAATTTTTTGAGGAAATTATGTCTTTCTGATAATACTTGTAAATTCGTTAATTGTTTCAATGGAGAGTTGTTGCCATTGATTAATAAATACTGCGTCAACGTTATTAATAGAACTAACTGTACCTTGCCAGGGAGCTTACAAGTTGAGAGACTTGACATTAAGTCATTATTGCGAAACTAATTTGAACGTTCGCTAGAAATCAATTAATGTTTAATTATTCATTTTTAGTTTATTGATTGAGTGTATGCTTGCGTCTAATTTTTTTTTCAGCACTACTTGTGTGTTTGCTTGTATGATTGTATTGTAGTTTGTTTCTTGTCTTGCTACCTGTGTGGTGAAATAAAAGCTATATATTAGGTAGACGAAGGAATTTAAATTTGACTGAAATTTGTACGTGTATACACTATTCTTTGTACCCGTACCTGTTGCTATAAGTTCCTACCTGAGCTATGGTTGTCACGTGACAAAACATCTCCACTCTTCATCTCTTCCAAGTGCTTGTTCTTTGGAAGCAGAGGGCTGCAGTTTCATTGCTCGTTCTTACTCATCCATCCAGCTTACTATGTACATGCACTCTGTTGCATTTAATTTAAATTACTAAATATAAAATATAATATGATTGAGTAAATGCAGTTTTTATGCATCTTCAGACATGTATTCATTAAATTCTGTTGTACATACATATGAAATTTTGAGATGGTAGTTGTCTTTATCTGAAAATGATAAAATTGTGACAAACTTTTTCTGTTAAAAAGTGTACATTTCTTTTTGACTGCCTTATATGGATACAGTAAATGGCTCGCATTTTAAATTTGTAACTATTATCCATTAATGGGATCAACTTACTGCAATGGAGTTGGTCTAGGTTGGCACTGACTGGGCTACTTACTTGGTTGTGTCACAATTTCAGATCTTGATACCGTTCCTGCTCGTGACGTGCGCGTTCAACGCCATTCACCTGAGTGTTAACGTACAGACTCAGAGTCTCTTCCTACTCGTTCTGCTCATGTCTGACTTCATGGCTCTGGTACGTGCCTACCATCACAATTCATATAATTCTAAATCAATCATCCAATCAATCATCCAATCAATCATCCAATCAAGCATCCAATCAATCATCCAATCAATCATCCAATCAATCATCCAATCAAGCATCCAATCAATCATCCAATCAATCATCCAATCAATCATCCAATCAAACATCCAATCAATCATCCAATCAATCGCTCAATTGTTCAATCTATCAAGCAGATGTGCTAACATAACATTCAGTAGATTATATTCGTTTTATTTTTACGCAGATACACAATGAATATATTTATAGATTTATCAAATCTACAAATAGATCTTAGAATCCATAAAATCTTTTAATGAAATACCTGAAATATTTTAAATCTATAAATAAATAAAGCCGCGCAGTAATTATTTTAATCAAACAATATAATAATGACATAGGTAGACTAGATGATAAATTCAATCTTGCACAGGTGATGCCTACGATTTTGCACAAGATCGATATCAGTGGAGGCAGAATGGACGTCTCTGGTGACTGCAGGGTGACGTTTCCCAAAGTCTAGAAACAGCAATTGCATTAAGTTAAAAACACGCGATGCATCAGTTTTAATCTGAAAATCTTTAAAGGAAATGAGTCAGCAAAGTATTTTAGAAAATCTAAAAGTTACTAACTTGATCCTGTCTTAACAGGCCTTTGATGAAGCTTGAAAAGACTGTTGTATCTAATAATAACTGACCTTAGCATTACCATATATCTAAGCGTATTTGCGTATATTATCAATTGTCGGATGATTTGTCTGACTTACTGATTGCAAAACTGTCACGAACACAGTCCGCTTGACTGACACATGTCTATTTACTGACTGGAGCCAGTGACGAAGTCGGTAAGATACTCGACCGCGGATTAGATGGTGCGGTTTCAAATCCTAGGCTCGCGCGTCACTGACATCGCTTTCGAGTGAGGAAACTGACGTTAACCTTAGCTTTAGCTTTACCGTTTTATTTACCAATTGATTGACTTATTTAGTAGTTTTTGTCTGGCTGATTGGATGAGCGACTGCTTTGTTGATTGATTTTATGATGGATTGATTGATGGATAGACTGAGTGATTGATTGTGAGATTGATTTAAATGATTTATTTGCTGACGAAGACTGATTGATTGACTAAACAGGCAGCGGCTTTCCACAGCAGCTTTTCTCTGCAATTTCTTGCATATTTCAGCATTTCTTCTTCCTCATCAAAGACTATGGAAGCTGGCTTGAGATAGGAACGTCGATCAGCAACTACGTTATTGTTATAGCCTTGATATCATTTCTATTCGTCCTACCTACTTTCAGTAAAATATTCACCAATTTTACCCTGATGAATACCGTCGAGTCTCCTACTACACATTCTACTGCCTCTGACTACGTATCTCTCTTCAGTAATTATCTTTATTGAAGTCTATCGATCTTACTGTGCTGCCGTTGGCCTTATTAGTCAAAGTTTTGATAGATCTGATCTTGAAAACTCCAGTAGATGTTGTAACAAAAATTTACCAGTTCTCATTGGTTCTTATGTTGTAGGATACTTAGTCTCATAGTCACAAAAAGAGATTTGGCGGCTTTAAATATTCCAGTTTTTCACTTATAGGCTGCTTTAATGGGCGGATCAGCGCTGAAGTTCCATCTTGCCTCTCCAAATACCGCTTTGCACTATCTTGCAATTAATAGCCAATATTGTTGAAATAGTAAATATTGTTGAAATATGATGAAATAGTAAAATAAGAATAATTAAAATATAATTAAAATTGGGCAAAGATAACCTTGGATATCATTTGGGTTTGGCCACGCATTTTGAAGGTGTCTTTGAATACTTAAAAAATTCAAATTTAATTAGAATTTGAAGCTGAAAAAATGTGCATTTACTATTGAACTGTTGTGATATATGCGTGGCACTGTTAAATAAAATTCAGTAGTTTAGCAGTCTCTGTTCATATTTAATTTCAAAAATTGAAAAGTAATCTAAAATGAAAAATTAATTTTTAACCAGCAAATTCTGAACTTTAGAAATAAATATTTAGCTGCTTCAGAACCCTCCATAATTATAGTCCTTGGATGATTTAGCCGGTGGCATGTTGGCAAGTTTTACTTCTGCGTATCAGTAGATGCAGGGTTCAGTTCCGTTGATCTCCCCCTCAGTGGCTTGCTTCTAGACAAGAAACTGACGTTCAGTGCTTTCAGAGGTTGACTTACTGGCATCTCCTATGGTGATTGAATCAGTTGTTAGATTAATGAATTTATTGATTGATTTAATAAATTAATTAATAGATGACTAACCGACGCCTTTGTCTGACTGTCTCCTGGTTCTGACTGATTGATTTGTTTTAGTAATTGATTGGGGATCGATGAATTGATTGTTTTCTTGATTGATCGATTGATTGATTATTTCACTGTTTTGATTGATTAATTGACTAATCATGATCCACAGCAGCTCTCCATTGAATATTCTTGTTTTTTTATTGTTTCAGCATTTCTTCTTCCTCATCAAAGATTATGGCAGCTGGCTTGAGATAGGAATGTCGATCAGTAACTATGTTATTGTTATGGCCTTGATATCATTTCTATTCGTCCTACTTACTCTCAGTAAAATATTCACCAATTTTACCCTTATAAAGACTCGTCAATTTTCTGTAAGAAGTCACCAACAATAGTTTTTATGCTAAATTGCCTTTGCTACCTGTGTAGTAATTAAGAATTGCATTATTTTGTGTAATTTTATTTAATCGAAGGTTAAAATACAATACAATTAAGGTCTATCAACGTGCATTGTACTACAAAAGCATATAATCGCTTCAATTTTAAATGATAGTTGGTATAATTATGTCCAGTTGAATCTCTTAGCTTATTCTAGTAATAGGGTAGTTATGGTTCACGCGTGTCGTGTTGCTTAGCAGTGTTGTTGTCGAGACCACTTTGTAAAGGTCCAGACTATTCTCCACCTATGCTATTCTTTAGTTCAAGACAAAACCACGACAGCGGCGATCAATTTCAGAAGACTCTAGACCCAAAATCGGACCTTGCCCATAGTACTCGAGACCAAGTCGAAGTGGTTATTTATTTTTTTGATGATTTCGCTTTGTGACTGTTGGAAATATTATACATTTATCCAATTGTGATTGTTGGAAATATTGTACATTTATGTACAATTATAATTATTTATACTATCAGTTCCACCCCAAAATCCACGTTAAACTAAAAAGCAGACTTCAACGACATTAACTACTCAGTATTTCATCAGTATTAATAGTATTCCATCACTCAAACTGAGATCTGTGCCAAACGTTTGCTGGAAGAACAGGAATTGCAAAATAGTAAAGAGCTGCCGATTTTTTTTGTTTATACTGAATTATAAATATTGCTAATAATTGTTTTCTTGATATTGTTCTTCATTAAGACCATTACCTTGCCCCTAGACCAAGACCAAGATAGATAGCTCTAAACAGAGACCACGACTGCAGGTGTCAAGACTTACACCGAGAACTCGGTACTCAACACCGAGAACGAAACCTTAAAAACCAATTCTGTTTACCAATGACAACAACAACCACACTACTGTTCTCAACTCCAATAGTTTAATATCAGAGAACAAATTACCGAACGGTGTCTGCCTATGTGATATCTTTTGTGCAGTCTAGAACATCATATTACTTATTGTAACTAACTTTTTTAATTATTGACTATTTTTACAAGTATTTCATATTTCCATCAGTGTCTGAAGTATTCTATTAACTTTATATTTTATGCATTCCTTTGGTTTGTAACTAAAATGAAGGAAGTCATTGTTGTGTTTTAATTTTTTCCAAGAATTAATGTTGTATGATATATATATATATATATATATATATATATATATATATATAATGTTAGAGAGTTTTATATACTATTAAGCATAACTCCTGTGGCGACCAGATCTGATCTCAACCAAATTGGATCTATAGTTAAATACTAGCAAAAATATGGTATGTTGTATGTTGTCCACTCATTACTACATGTACTTTAAGATAGAAAATGTCAATGAGCCAATACAATACACCAAGTAGGAGCATAAAATAGGATATAATATGTAATGTTATATGTATATATATATATATTTATAATCGAAGAGCAGTTTATTGATTTGATGTAGTTTAATTGAAGTTTTCAGTAGGACAGTATATTACAGGTGGAGAATGAGCCACGTATATTACTTGAAATGATCTCTATTGCAGAGTTCTGATCTTAGTTAATCTACGTGTCAATTGATGTCCTGTAGTTTTAAACAGTACTTTTTCATACTGTTTTTCTCTGATTAATTGGGCTTATTTTGGTTGAACGACGAAATTCTTCAGGAAGTGTTTCCAGTCATCAAAGACAAGCTGTGAGATCTTCTCTCCATGTCTCGTGTTCTCCTCCAATGTGTTCATGAGGCGAGCGTCCTTTCTACATCTGCGGCAGTCATGACACAACAAACATGTAATCTTTCAATTTACAGGCATGCTACGTAGATGCTGTTTTAGGCTCAGAGTATGTTTATTATGAGCTGAGTACTAAAGATACGCTAATAATGAGTTATAAGATAAATTAAATTTGTAAATATACCACTTGTTACGTCTGTTCTTTACCACAATGGATGAGATTTGAATTAATGACCTGCTATCAATCAATTGCCGTCAACTAGATCAAAATGTGCAAAGAATAGAGATCGCTGCACACTTGCGTCTTCTTTCAAAATTTTAATTTCAAAGTTGTTTAAAGATGTTCAAAGCAAGTTCAAAGAACACGCAATTTTTAATATAGGGGTATCTCGAAATCAATCTTTCTGGTGCTCGTGGATTTGGCTGTGATTTCATAGCGCTCAATACTGATGTGATAACGGTGATGTTGCAATTGTTGTTGTTATGCTGCAGAATGTCTCGATAGCATAGTGGTTAGAGGTGTCAGGTAGCGACTTGAAACTTTAAGTGACTGATCCTGAGGTGAATCGAACCCGCGAGGGTTCGATTCACCTCAGGATCAGTCACTCCAGTCAGGCCAGAGCAGTCGATTCTCGGCTGCTCTGGCCTGAGAGTAAAATCTCAGACTTTCACAGGGACTGTTTATACGAAAAATGAACTAAATTGTCTAACGGTTGTGGTATTGTAAGTGATAGATATCAACATATTTAATTATTTCACCATACTGCGAGCTATTATAACCAACTGAGAAATATGAAAGTGAAATAAAAATAAGAATCGTTGTTGGTGACGTACCTGGCTAGTATTTGACGCCGCGCCTGTGGGTTGGTCGAGAGGAAGCCCAAGGCTACGGTGGAGTTGTATCTTATTCTAGAATACTGAGATGAAAGAAGATCACATAATAGATCCACGCTATTTATAGACACTATAGCCTCCAGAATTCCTAGCACAATACAAACAAATACATCTTTGTGAAAATTATGAAATGACTGAATTGTGAACTGTGGTTGGCATGAAAGCATTTTGAATGATGTTTAAAAGAGCAACAGATTGAAAAGGACGTTAAAGCGTTATTTGAAAAGTTCGATAAAGTGTCAAATTAAAAAATAAAATAGTAGGCCTACATCGATTAGTCCAGAAGCATCTGATGTTTAAGAACTTAACTACAATTCACAAGGAATTTTTTCACTATTTTGATCGTCCTAATAGGCCTACTATTATGGTTTTATTAATCAATTGAATGACAGATTATCCTAATTCAGTTAATTAATTTATAAGCTAATTCTCTAAATTTTTCTAAAAATATAGTTTTTATTACAATCAAAATAAAAAACAAATGATAAACTAAATAATCTGTATTTTAATCAATGCAATCAACTAATAATTAATTGCTTTATTGTTATAGCAGAACTGTAATACATTCTAATTGTTTTATAAAGCTCGTAAGATTTTAAGACTAGGCTAATATAAAATATAGGCCTAATAAATTCTAAAAATCAGTAATGTGCACAGAATGATTAATTTTCTAAGACAGTTCTTTA